>SJYA01009840.1:0-14179 GCA_006410615.1 Neotragus moschatus
TGGTGGGCTGCCGTCTATGGGGTTGCACAGAGTCGGACACGACTGAAGCGACTTAGCAGCAGCAGCAACTGTCATATTCCAGGGTTCTCTTCTGGAAGAGAAAACTGATGAAGGCCCATCCCCTGCACCGCAGGAAGGATCTAAATCTGTCATCGTTCTTCATGGCCCTTTCCAGTCTGACCCCCACCTCATCTCCAGCCGGCCTGCCTGCAGCCCTGACACCTCCCGCTGTCCTAGTGGGGCAGGCTATTGGGCACACCACGGTCTGGTTTCAGTACCCTTCCCTCCAGCAGCTTCATCTTCTACTCATCTCCCAAAACTAAAACATCAAATCCTGGGCAAAGCCTCTCCCAGTTCCCCCAGCAGAGTTAGTTGCTCCGCCCTCTGAGTTGTGTTGTCCAGCTCCGTGTTGAATTCACGAAACAGTGACTGCTGCATGGTACCTGGTGAGGAGTCCCAGTCTCCAGAGCCTTTCTCCCCGACTTTTGCTCAGTCCTCTGGGTCAGGGTCCAGGTCCTGCCTTTTTTTTCCCATTGGTGATAAATGTTTGTAGGATAAATGAATGAATGTCTTTATAATGTTTAACATATAATCACTATTTTAATATCTTAATATTATAGATAATTTTAACCTGACTTGTATTAGCATTAATTAGTTAAATGTCTTAAGATGCGATGGGTGTTTTTGCCTCGATCTTAAGAAAATACAGACCAGTGCTTGCCGTTGAGATGAACTTCTTTTATTAAAATGACTCCTCATCCTTTCTGTGGCTCTTTCTCATTGTCTTTTGCCTCTTCTCTAAGAAAAGAACTGGCAAAATACCTCTAGGAGGAAAAACACAAAGTAGATAAAGTGATGGATGAGATGAGGTGAGCATTGTAACCTTCTCCTCGAAGGTCCTTGCACCGAATGCGTTACTCAAATTTTATGCAGTGATATTGGTCCATCATGTAAGCTGTTGCAAGGTGTATGGAAAATGTAATCACTAATATTGCTTTAAGAAGGAATGCTTCCTTTCATAAAGAATCCTCTGCATAATAGACTGTATAGATTTGATGGCACATTTAATGTCCTCAATCAAGGGTTGGCTCGAGGTCAGTGTATTACTTGAATTAGGTTCATTAAGTGATTCTGCTCAGCCATTCGCTGTGTACATTTTGGGTATCTTAACAAAATCACCTCTTCTAAGGATTTCAGATTAGTGAAAACTTCTGAGATGAATTTGATATGAAAGCCTCTAAGTGAATTTTTAAGCTTACTGGTCCATGCACCAGAGCCCTTTCTTTGGAGTGTTCCCAGATACAATGAAATACATTTTTAAAGAGATATTGAAAAAGAATTTCTGCTTACAACTAGAACTTTTTCTTTTTCACACAATAGCAGGATACAAATTCAAGTTCCCACAGACTGTAAACTAGAGATCCTGGGATATATATTCAGGGATTAAAACAAAGGTACAAAAATTTCATGATCTAAAGATATTGAAATCATACAAAGTCTCTTCTCTTATTGCTGTGGAATTTTTACAACTGGAACTTAGCTGTCTCCCTTACTGAGCCTCAGGCAACAGTAATGATAGAAATAGTGAAAAAGCATTGGGAAGCAGCGATATTATGCATTTCAATACTTGACAGACTCACTTCCACGATTACTTATAGCACTCCATTATGGACCAAAACCCGTCTTGGGCAACACAAAATATTAGAGTCATGAGACATTATTGGTGCCATCTATCAGGGGCATATGCTTGAGTGACTGGTAAGAAGAGAGTATGGATTCCAAAGACCTATTTCTACCTGTGATCCTTCTCTGGAAGAGCTCCATGGGAAGCTTCCTGCTGGCTGTTCTCTGAGCGATTCCAGCTGCCCAGGAACACTTGACTGCAGACGGTGTGGGCCTGCTACCCTGCACAGAAATGTCCCTCCTTGCCCCTCAGGCATTGTGAGTTCTGTCCTTTGTGCTTGGGCAGTGAACACCACTCTGGCCAGACCTTCCTACGTGCCTTCCAGGAAGAAACTGAGCTCCCCCCACCCCCCACTTCTTTCCTAAGGAACTTTTCCTTCCAGATGCTTTTATAGTTTTTCATTAACCAGTAACCAGTGGTGAGTGGGCTTTCCAGGTGGCGCTAGTGGTAAAGAACCTGCCTCCCAATGCAGGAGATATAAGAGACGCAGGTTTGATCCCTGGGTCAGGAAGATGCCCTGGAGGAGGATATGGCAGCCCACTCCAGTATTCTTCTCTAGAGAATCCCATGGACTAAGGAGCGTGTAGGACTGCAGTCCATAGGGTCACAGGATCGGACGTGACTGAAGCAACCTAGGATGCGTGCAGTGGTGAGTGGAGCTGCCGGTAGAAGTTGAGCATAGAGTTTCCCCAGGGACAGCCGGGAAGGACAGAGGAAAAAGAGCAGAATGTGTTACACTGTAAATCCTTACATCAGCCTCAGATAGTCAAGATGGTCATGGCTCAGATGGTCAAGAATCCGGAGACCTGGGTTCAGTCCCTGGGTTGGGAAGATCCTCTGGAGAAGGGCATGGCAACCCACTCCAGTATTCTTGCCTGGAGAGTTCCCGTGGACAGAGGAGCCTGGTGGGCTACAGTCCGTGGCGCTGCAAAGAGCTGGACACAACTGAGCCAGTTTTGTGTAAATTCTTATATACAAAAACTGACTCTTAAAAAATGTATTGTTTTCACAAACCATACTTTGCTGGAAATNTTCTTGCCTGGAGAGTTCCCGTGGACAGAGGAGCCTGGTGGGCTACAGTCCGTGGCGCTGCAAAGAGCTGGACACAACTGAGCCAGTTTTGTGTAAATTCTTATATACAAAAACTGACTCTTAAAAAATGTATTGTTTTCACAAACCATACTTTGCTGGAAATAATAGATTGAAATAAGGTTGTTTTTGAAGTAGGAATGTCCTGGTTGATGAGCGGGAAATGCATCCAGCACTCCTGTAAAATGAAGGAGATGGTTATCTCCGTCCGAGTTCCCGGTGGGAGAGCACAGGAAGCCTGCCGGCTCCCTGGGAGAGGCCACCGTCATTCCTCCCCCTTGCCTGTGTCATCTCGTTACAGAGAGTAACTAGAGATGGAAGTTGTTTCTATAAGGATACTCAGCTGGACTTTTTAATCTCTTTCCACATGGAACAAAACCTCTGAACACGTCTCCCTACCTATTTGTGTTTTAGTTTTTTCACATGGTGTGTTCAACAGCTATACAATGATTGAGTTTGTATATTTTGTGATGACAGTCCAATGACTCTTGGCCAGCAAGTACGTTTCCTGGCTGGTTGCTATAATTACCATCCTGCGTCAGCCTTGATGGCCCTTGAGCAGGTTCAGGCCACAAGATGAGTGTTCCGACGAGTCTGCTGAAGCAGGGGACTGGGGAAGCAGAACTTTCACCCAGTGCTGGGCATCTCAGAGCACACCGTGATGGCGCAGTGCTATCCCCCTTTACGTCGCAACTATGTTGAAAAGTTGTGCTTGTCACATGGAGCGACTCCACCACGTGTCCTCTTTTTTCCCTAGAGGACACAATCCCGAAGAAGGCGGTGTGCCGCTTCAGTGGGAAGGCCTACGCGGACGAGGAGCGCTGGGACATCGACAGCTGCACGCACTGCTACTGCCTGCAGGGCCAGACCCTCTGCTCCACCGTCAGCTGCCCGCCGCTGCCCTGCGTCGAGCCCATCAACGTGGAAGGCAGCTGCTGCCCCATGTGCCCAGGTACCTCTAGCTGCCACCCTGCCACTTTTCATCCTGTGATACTGATTTTAAGAGCAAACTAGAGCAGACTGAGAGCCTCCTGGACCCAACCCTATGGAGCTAGTTCCTCTGGCCCAGAGAGAGACATGGAGGGTAGCTTGAGAGACTGTGACCTCTAGGTGAGCGCCTGATTTTGGTTCCCTTCTGGAATTGCTCTGGTTCTTCTGACTGGCATTCTCTAAAATATCATTGGCGGGCCTGATGGGTATTCCCTCGTGGGTAGAGCAGCACAGTTTGAGGGCAGTGTTGGCGGAGCCTAGTGACAAAGGTCCGTGATCAGAGTAGGGGATACACTGGACAGCTCTTCTAAGGTGACTGTGTACCAAAACCAAAATGGAAGAGCTGCATTTAAAGAACACGATCCTGGCCCAGGCTCTCCAGTGCATCAGTTCTGGCAGTCCTGGGCTGTCTGCCCTGACCGTTCCATCTCTTCCAGCAGAACACACCCCCAGCTGGCTGTTGCAGATGGACCGCTTGTCTGCATCTGTTTCCACATCCCACCGTTCACATCAGCCCAATAATCCGCCTCCCAGTTTAAACCTAAGCCCCCCTCAGCTGCCCGGATCCTCCCTCAGGCCTTCTGGATTCCCTGCCTGTGTCTCCTGCCAAAACAGCTCCTTTGTTTTCTGCCCCTCATCCCAGCAACACAGGGCCTGAGCCCTTGTCAAGACAGCCTCTGGGCAGTGTTCCAGATCAAAAGCCCTGGACACACAGACCTCGCAGGCAGTCCAGACCTCACAGACCGAGGAGAGGGCTCACTCTAGGAGCCCAGGGAGTTCCTTAGTGAGGCGAGAACCCCTGCATCTTCACCCTGATTCTGTGTTTCCTTGTAGCACTGCATTAGAGACTCTGGCTCCGTGCAGCACAGTGGGCTAGAGGTCACGGCAGCTTAGAAGGGCATCAGCGCCACGCACTTGTAAAATGGGATGGTCAGTTAAATCTCAAGGGTTTCATTGACCTCAGCACAGGTTTGCCTTTCGTTTAGGTGCTGTGTAAGCAAGACAATTCTAAAAATGTCCATTTATCCCCTAAAAAGAAGGGGATACTTAAAAAGGGTCAGGGGACTGAGCCCTTTTCAGATCCTTCCATTGGGTGCTTTTCATGGTTTAATCCCCTTGGCCTTGTTTATGATGTAGACCAAGAGTCAGAAGGTCACTTCCATGTTGTATCAATAGGTGTGCACATTGGAGAAACAGAATCTGCAAGTGTTTTGCATGAGAAGTATGAGGAGAAATGTATTTCCCATCCAGGTTGCTTTATCTAATACGTTTCACCTGATTCCCAAGTTTCATACCAGTTTTCCTAGTACTATGCGTGTAATGATCTAAATGGTAAAACTTGATCTTACTTATTGAACCAAGATTCATTTCATGCCTACTCAAGTAAGCACTGCTTGAGGCCTGGGGAAGACAAACAGTGAATCCAGCAAGTCCCCATCTACACAGAACTGATGTTTTCTTAGGGAGACACAGGCAGCAAACAGGTAAACAGATGCATGATGAGGGCACAGGCCGAGGAGTGACTGGCAGCCAGGGGGTGGGTACTGGGCAGAAGGGGCGGGATGTTTGGATGATCCAGGAACCCCCACAGATTGCATGACATTTATAAGGGACCCAGAAGGATGGCAGGAATCACGGATTAGGGGAGAACCTCTGCACATAAGCAGGATGAGAGCCCGGTGGGTGGGAATCTGCCGTGGATGCTCAGAGGGAAACAGGGAGGCTGTGTGGGTGGGACCCCTTGAGCAGGGAGGGTAACCAGAAGCAAGCAGAGCAGCAGCCATGCACCAAAATATGAGATCTCAACAAGCGATGTTAGAATCTTACTGAGGTTAGAAACCCCGGAGGGTTTTGAGTAGAGCAATGATGGGATGTTTCTTGCAGAAATGGAAGCTGAGACCAGGGCAGTAGATGTGAGGTGGGAGGAGTGGCCAGGTTCTGCTTCTAGTAAAAGGGTAGCTTCCATAGGATTTGAACACGATGTACGGAGAGAGAGGAAGAGGAGAGACGCCGTGCACAACTGTAATGTTTTTGACTAAAACACGAGATGCAGCTCTCGTGTAAAATCAGGTTTATTGGGGCTTTTTGTTTGTTTGTTTGAAGTCTCCATTGGACGCCTGGGTGGAAGCAGTGAATAGGCAGTGAATATCTAGAGCTCAGGAGAGAGACAGGAAATGTTTCTATAAAACTGAAGATTGTCATAGATGGGAGGCTTTTAAGCCTTCAGACTGGACGAGGTCACCCAAGAAGTGCGTGGAGATAGAGAAGAAAAGGGAGTCTGGAACTGAGCCCAAGAACCCTCCGCTTTTGGGATCTGGGCAGGTCGGGATAGAAAACAGGAAAGGAGCCCCTGCCACTTGGGGAGACACCAAGAGCTGTGACCTGGGAGCCACCTGGAGAAAGGGCGGGGGAAGTGTCGGGGGTGACAGCAGGTGAGAAGTCGGGGCTGACCACTGTGCGTTTAACGTCATCCAAGTCATTTTGAGGAGCCATTTCCCCAGTGGTGGCAGCAAAGTCTGCCTAGATGGTTTCAGAAAGAAGGGGTGGGTGGTGAACTGGAGACAACCGTGACACATCACAGCTACAGACCACGGTGCTCAATTCACAGACAGGATTTTCCTGTGGAGCAGAGGGGTCTGTCTGGGCGGCTTTCACTTGAAGAAGGACTGAGCTGGGCCTTGAAGGACAGGCGGGTTCTCCTCATTGGAGTGAAAGAGGCACCTGACCGAAGACCCTGAGACGGAGGCCAGATGCCCCTGCACTGGGGAGCTCTAGTAGTGGGAAGTAAGGACAGAGGAGACAGCTTTGGTCAAGATGCTTAGGGCTTTAATGTTGAAACAGAGGGAGATTTTGTCCTGTATCCTTCTTGGGAGGCTCCTTTTTAAACAGATGAGACACAAGATCATGGAGGTGCTCTGGGCAGCCCCTTGGCGTCTGCAGGAGGGACTGAAGCTGGGAGAGACCTGGGGCCAGGACAGCCGTGACTTGCCTTATAGATGGTAGGACCAGAGTTCAGGTGACGTGGTGGCAGGAATAGAGGGAGGTCGCTCTTCTCCTCGACTGCGAGTGTGACAGAAGAGGAAATGCAGGCTTCACTGGCATCTGTCCACGACTAGAGATTTCTCCAGTGACTTCTCTGTCAGCGTGCACCGTTGGATTGGAACTTAATTTCTGTTAACTCCCCTTTCTGCTTCTGATGATTATTGAGGAGTCATTTTTCCATTTTATCTCCACACATTTTATAGTCAGTTGAGCTCTGCCGCTTCACGTTTGACTAAGTGTGGCCTGCCAGGAAGCCTCGGCTCCTGTCCCAATTTCTTGTGGTCTCTGTGAAGTACCAAGTGGCTGCTTTTCCCCTAGATACTTGGCTTTGCCCCCTGTACACATCAGCTGACGTTCTGAATAGCCCTGCCCTCACCAAGCATTTCCTCCTTTGGCTACCTCTGGATATGAGTAAAAGACTTGTGAACCGGTTTGCTGGTCTATACTTGTCCCATTTTAGAGAAAACTGAAGGTCAGAAAAGTTAGGTGAATGATCCAAAGCCACGCAGCTCACTAGCAGACGTGGAGTCCTGGACCTGGGTTAACCTGGAGTTCCATCCCCCCAAAAATGGTGTCCTCACCTTGCAAGTCCCAAGCACCCTGCCCCATATTCCAGAAACAGACATTTTAAGGAAGGTGAATCTTACAATGGGCCAGGTCGGTGCATCTGAATTTAAACTATGTCGCCACTAAGTTGTCTTAGGTTCTTCTGAAGTTCAGAGCAAATTGGACCCCCGCTGTAATTCTTAACTGTGACCGAGTGCCCGTGATCTGTGCCCCCGGGCCAGGGGAAGGTGTGTGTCACTCCTCCGTCATCAACAAGGCCAGCAGCTTTATACAGGGCTCTTGCAGTAAATGTCATAAGGGTTCTGTTTGAGAGTTGGGGGTGTTGCAGTTTCTGGCCGTGGCAGGCCTTGGTCTCAGCGTGGAAACACAGCAGCACCCACACTTCTTTTTGTTTCTCCAAGCATTTTTTTTTTTTTTTAAGATTTATCCTTTTTGCCAAAAATGCTCAGAGGTGGCTTCCCTCTTAAATTCACATTAAAGGAAATGACCCTCTCCCCTTAGACCCAAGAACTCTGAACTGAACTTTGAATATTTGGTGATACAGGAGGTGCTATGGGTGGATTTTAATCAGAGCTNTTTTTTTTTTTTTTTAAGATTTATCCTTTTTGCCAAAAATGCTCAGAGGTGGCTTCCCTCTTAAATTCACATTAAAGGAAATGACCCTCTCCCCTTAGACCCAAGAACTCTGAACTGAACTTTGAATATTTGGTGATACAGGAGGTGCTATGGGTGGATTTTAATCAGAGCTGAACTGAGTTTAACAGAGCAAATTGATCCAGAGGACAGGCTGTGAACTGCCCAATGGGGAGATGGAACTCATCACTGGAGGCCCATGAGGGCAGAATTGGTCTTGATCACAACTGTGTGCCCCAGACTTAGCCCAGTGCTTGCCATGTAGGAAGTATTGACGAAATGTTAGTTCAACAATGGTGATTAAGTAACCACTGAGTAAAACAGTCCTCCTCCATCCTGGGCAGATCCTTCCAACATTCCCAGCTATTGCCAGGTAGAGCCTTTCTAAAGCACCTGGGGGAAGAGAGTGCACACTGTCAAGCCTGTGTGGTGTGGAAGGTTTCACTGAAATCTACCTCCAGGCAGGAAGGAGGCACAGGAATTTCAAAGTTGCTTCTCTCTGCTGCTGTCACCCAAGAAGACTGTGAGCTGACCCCAGTGCTGGGGGACTTTATAGAAGTCTTTGCTACTTAGCTGCTGACATTCACAGGTTTTCCGTGTGTTAGCCTTTTCTCCTGAGGCAACTGCAGGTCAATGGCAGGTCAGCCCCTGGGGTGATAAGGCAGCTCAAGGCTGTGTGTTGGACCAGGCAGGGGAGGGGCTCAAGACACCATAGCAAAGATGTCATGTAAATGTCAAGGGTTTTCTTCCCAAATTCCTCCAGGAAGTCTGTATCATATATCAAGATGTCTCAGTGGGCAAGCTAAACATCATCCCCACACACAGCCTAGAACCACCAAATCAGGTCCAGCCCAGACCTACCAAATCAGGACCTGTGAGCAGGTTTTATAAGGCCTCGGATGACTCAGATATGATAGAAAAGTTTGGAATCACTAGTTGATACTCAGGCCTGTGCTTCTGTCAATGAAAATGCTTTCAAGTAAACTCTCTCTTTGATTTCAGTGAATTGTTGAACCTTTCAAAATTCTTAAGAGTGTCTAGTTCTTGCCATGTCTGAGTACACGCATGCTACGTTGCTTCAGTCATGTCTGCCGTAGACTGCAGCCCATGTCACTTTGTGACCCCATGGACTGTAGCCTGCCATGCTCCTCTGTCCAAGGGACTTTTTAGGCAAGAACACTGGGGCGAGTTGCGGCGCCCTCCTCCAGGGGATCTTCCCAACGCAGGGATCGAACCCATTGCTCCTGTGGCTCCTGCATTGCCTGCAGATTCTTTACCGCTGAGCTGCTAGGGGAGGTCTTGAAGTTTAACTAAGAAAGCTACAGCCGAAGTGACTTTATTCCTGGGGACAGTAGGAAGACCTGGGCTTTGGAGTCACAGGACTGCGTTTGGAGCCCAGCTCTGCCGTTCCTGGATGCATAATCTTGGGCAGTTAATGCACACTGGAAGCTGAGTTCATACTCTCTTCTCTACCACTTTTCACTTCTCTCAAATCTGTCTTTTTTAAGGTTCACTTCTTGAAAGACTGGTAACTTTGGGATTGCCATCGATCACTCTGAGCAGAGAGAAATATTCCAACTTAGAAAACATATTTCATAGATTTTATTTTGGTGTAAATAAGGCTGTTCATTGGGCTTCCCTGGTGGCTCAGATGGTAGAGAATCTGCCTGCAATGCCAGAGACTTGGGTTCAATCCCTGGGTTGGGAAGATGCCCTGGAGGAGAGCATGGCAGCCCACTCCAGTATTCTTGCCTGGAGAATTCCACCAACAGAGGAGCCTGGCGGGCTACAGTCCATAGGTTCACAAAAAGTCAGACACAAGACTGAGCAACTAAGCACAGCACAGCACAAGGCTGTTTATTAGTATTTAGTATTGCCAATGTTGGGTAATCATCATAAAAATTATCATAAAAATCAGTTAATAATATGGCAGGACTTGGCCAAGAAAAGTGTTTGATGCAGATTTCTGTTGTCATATGTTGGAAAAAGAGGTTTCTTAAGAATTATTTCTTTTAAAAGTTGGCTAATTATTGTTAGCCAGATGAAGTTAGGAATATATTCCTGATATTTGGGGTTAACAAATGGATCATTCTTCCCAGTTTTGTTTCATGTTGTAGTATCTTGTTGATCAAAGTGTCTGTATGACTGAGTTAGATAATATAAACATATTTACTCAAGTTCAGTTTCCAGTCTACATGGCTCCAGGAGTAACAGAGCAGACACGTAAGACCTAAGTCAGGCAGTACCTTATGAGGTCTGCGGACGTCCATTCCTCTTGAGGGGAACAGAGTGAAGGGGAAATGAATAAAGAATGAAGGTGCTTTAACTTTTTCACTTCCTGTGACATATTTCATATAAATGATTCAACAGTCATGGATTAAAGAGCAACAGTTATTAAAGTATAATTTAGCTGATGGAAAGTAAAAGAAATCCTTTCATTTCAGCCAGTGCCCATCAGCTTGCACAAATCTGTAGTCAGCAGCATTTGTTAGGAAAAAGCAGAGCTTTCGAGTTTGGTGGAGTAAACTTCTCCCCCTTTTAAATGGCTGTAAAACACGTTTCCCACCCCTGCAGAGGGAGTGACTCTCGGGCATTAATGTCAGTGCAGAAACTGGATCTTTGTGTCCCAGGACATGTATTGTGTTGCACTGAACTGAATGCACCGTCTGCCTGGGTTGAGGAGACAGAAGTCAATAAGGCGCTTGCCCTAATCATCTCTTACCAAAAAAAAAAGATGTTCCCTTTTCAGAAATGTATGTCCCAGAACCAACGAATATACCCATTGAGAAGACAAATCATCGGGAGACTGACATGGAGGTCCCCCCGTGGCCCACACCTAGTGAAAACGACATTATCCATCTGCCCAGAGGTGAGTGCCAAAGTCAGCAGATAGCAGCGTTTATTTCACGCAGGTGCTCAGTTAATGCACAGTGGAAGCTGAGTTCGTACTCTCTCATCACTTTTCACTTCTCTCAAATCTGTCATGTGTATGATTTTTTTTTTTTTTAAATTTTCAAAACTTCTTTTGAGTAACCTATTAAATCACATGTCCAAGTAATCTCAACCAACCAGTCCAGGAAAGACCTGCTTGGCTGTAACATATTTAACAGCCTGGGATGATGAAGTAAGTCTGCAGATAAAATGCCCCTTTTCCAGCCCCACATGCTCAGAGACTTAGTGATGATGGAAAGAAATATGTTCCTGGTCATAAAAGCTTGGTATCTGGAATTTCTAAGCCATCTCTCAAATGTATGTATGTGAATAAACCTTGTAAGCAGAGTAATAATAAATTATCCACCTGCCCCTGTGGACCCTCTATCAAGCATTTATGCATTAAGGTTGCCCTCTGCCTCCAGGCAGTTTTCACTCTGAGAGTTCAGTTTATTACTGATATGTTGGTTTTCCCACTCATCAGGCTTTTCCATGCTTCATTTTCTCTTGCTCTGTCCTTTTAGTTGTGTGCAATAGAGATGTTATTTTGCCTCTCAGCAGCTAAGTGGCAAAGCAGGGCCAAGTTCCTGTCAATCTTAACCTTCTATCTAGAAGTAGGTCTCTTGATCAAAATAGTGTAAGCTTGCTCTTAGCCATGACTCAGTACTGCCTCCTGTCTATTCCAAGGACATTTTCAAAACCATTGTTATGACAGTTTTTATTTCTTTTGCAAGAAATTAATTCATTGCTTGAGAGATTAACGATTGCCTACTTTAGATGCTGTCTAAGTGTTATGCTTGGACCCAGCCAGATGACCGGAGAGCCCAATTCCTAGACCCGTGTTTTGGCTCCTCTTCTATCTGCTGACTGAATGGCGCTCTCCCATTACGTGTACAGTCATTCAGTCAGTAATTAGTGCCTGCTCGGTGCCACATACTGCTCTGGGTGCTGAGTTTTGACCACTAGAATAGCCCTCAACTTATTATGTTGAGGACTCTGAATTACATAGTAGTTGTGCTATAAAGACCCTTAGGAGAAATCTCATGTGTTGGTACCAAGGAAATCTATGCTTCTAAGCAACTGCTTTGTTTTCATCTTAAAGACAGTGTGAATCTTACTGATGATGCTTGTTTCCATTTTTGCTTTGGCTGCTAGAAACCTTAAAGCTAAATTTTATGGCCTGCTTTTAGGCTATAAAACAATTTAAAGGCTAAATTTTTTTTTTTAACAGATCTCACTTGAAGCTTCATTTTTCTTTCCCCAAGCCTCAATTTACTTTATAATCTTCTTATATGTCATATATTCCTAAAAACACTTCCAATATCATTTATATTGTGGGAAGCTAAAAGTTCACTCTTCATTATATATTTGCACCCTGAATTCATCAATAAAATGTTTTATCTTTTCTGCATTTTTTTGATGCTGATAAAGACGTTTGCTTTTTTCCCACCTCCTATAAAGTATTACCATCTATGGTGGCTAAAATGACCAGGAAGGGTCTCTTCTTTCCATCCCCCCACAAACACATAGGAGTATACTAATAAAAATCTGAGTTTTAAATTAAAGACAGTATTAACATCACAAAGCTGTGCTGCTTCATGAGCTGAGTCTTCAAAACAGTTCAAATCAGGTCCTTTTGATTGTATGTGTTCCGCATCTTTCACTAACCTGATCCTGCCTACAGTGGTTTACGTCAAGCAAAATAAGGACATTTTCAGAGCGCTCCTGATTGCTGTATGTTTACCTTTGTTAAGCAATGGTGATTTAAAAGAACAAAAAGACCCATTTATAAGAGCAAAATTAAATGTCTTTCACTTTCACTTTCCTGCATTGGAGAAGGAAATGGCAACCCACTCCAGTGTTCTTGCCTGGAGAATCCCAGGGACGGGGGCACCTGGTGGGCTGCCGTCTATGGGGTCGCACAGAGTCGGACACGACTGAAGTGACTTAGCAGCAGCAGCAGCAGCATACAGGAAAATGATCTAACAGGCCCGGTGAATTTTTGTTTATGAAAAGTGAGGCATTTTTGCTTAGAGCTCAGTAAACTGAAATATCAACCAACAGACCAAGCTTTTGATCCTGGCTTGGTTTTTACAAGTGCACTACTAATTAGTCTTATCTGTTACACTAAGTAGAAGCACGCACTTTGTCCTCGCCTCCTGTTTACCAGTATAAATAAGCAGGGAGGAAAGCTGACGTTTCTGTTTCAGAATCTTAGAAGGACCATAAAGGTTAACATTAATCAAAATTTTTTAGTCATTTTTAAAGTCTATATAAGAATCTTATTTTCTTGACTAGCTAGAATCAGTATCATCCTGCTTCTCACCCTAATATTTCCTTTTTTACATCCATCCTAAGAGTTCTGCCCTTTCATAAGAGCTCTTTGGATCCACATTAGACTTTAATCATGTTTTAGCCTTAAAGTACTGGGAAGCAATAAAACCAAGCCACTGATCTCTATTTGCAGTGTAATTAAGATAATCCTTAATTCTGGTTTAGGTAATAAATGCCTGTAATATTTTTTTTCTCCTAGACACGGGTCACCCTCAGATAGATTACAGAGATAATACCAGGCTGAACTCAGAAGATTCTTCGGTGGACTCCATCGCCTCGGTTGTGGTTCCCATAATAATAGGCCTCTCTATCATAATCGCATTCCTGTTCATCAATCAGAAGAAACAGTGGATACCACTGCTTTGCTGGTATCGAACACCAACTAAGGTATTGTCCTGACAGCTTCAACCTCTTAAACGATCAAACTAGGAAAGCCTCCTTGCTTGTGTTTCCTTAATTGCTGGATATCTGCTCTACCAGCCGAATTTTACTTTGCTCTTCATGGCCTCAAATGTACATCAGGCTGTAGTGATCAGATATATAGTACGTGCCTGGGGCTAGATCAGTCACTGAATGAATTCTCCATCATCCATCGGTTAATGAACCTGACCTTTTGCACAAGTCCAATTTCCTGAATTTAAAGTTTTCAAATAGGAATCAATCCAGGGGTATTTGTTTAAGTCATTGTTGTTTATATTAGAGATTAAAACTTGATTACTTGATATTTCTCAATCATCTATCAACATAGAATTGGGAGAGGGAGGAAAAAATCACAAGGGTAGACGGTAACTCAGAAGAGGGAAAGAGGCGAACTGAAAGCTCATGAAGATGTACAGAAGTCCAAAGGACAGGGAGACGAGTCAGAGGCAAGCAGAGAGGAGAAGGGCGGCGACAGACAGAGACACCAGA
>SJYA01009841.1:3813-14437 GCA_006410615.1 Neotragus moschatus
TGAGAGTTGGACTATAAAGAAAGCTGAGCACCGAAGAATTGATGTTTCTGAACTGTGGTGTTGGAGAAGACTCTTGATAGTCCCTTGGACTGCAAGGAGAGCCAACCAGTCCATCCTAAAGGAGATCAGTCCTGGGTGTTCATCGGAAGGACTGATGCTGAAACTCCAATACTCCAATACTTTGGCCACCTCTTGCGAACAGCTGACTCATCTGAAAAGACCCTGATGCTGGGGAAGATTGAGGGCAGGAGGAGAAGGGGATGACAGAGGATGAGATGGTTGGATGGCATCACTGACTCGATGGACATGGGTTTGGGTGGACTCCGGGAGTTGGTGATGGACAGGAAGGCCTTGCATGCTGCAATTCATGGGATTGCAAAGAGTCGGACACGACTGAGCGACTGGACTGAACTGAGTCCTCTGATTGGAACGTGATTCATGTGGAATGGGATGTAGGTTTACACCCCCCGCACTGAAGAGACAGAACTGAGGTCTTTCAGAGTGATGGTAGCGACTAGTCTCAGAACCCGTAAGTACCTAGAAGGATACGCTAGGCTTCACAAAGGGTATCATGGTATCTGCCTCTCCTTAAGCATTTCAGTGTTCTCTGCATTTATCTTCTCGGCAGTGCCTAACTTCTTGGCAGCCTGATGAGTTGGATCACTCTGCACTTTTTAGAAGCAAACATTTATCGGCCTTTGATTCAATCCGTAAGTATGGATTAGCATCTGCTTTGGTTTCTTTTGGAGGTTCAGATGGAGAACCTATTCCTGCCTCTCTCCTGGTTTCTGGTGGCTGCCAGCAATCTTTGGCATTTTCCCTTGGTCCTTGAAGCTTCATAACTCCAAGCTCCGCCTCCTTCTTAACACGACCTTCTCCCCTGTGTCTCTGTGTATCAAGTCTCCCTCTGCCTTTCTCCTCTAAGGACATCCAAAATTGAATCTGGGAGCCGACCTAAGTTCAGGATGATCTCATCTTGAGATCCTTACCTTAAAAACATCTGCAAAGACCCCTTTTCAAAATAAGGTAATGTTCACAGGATCTAGGGGTTAGGATATGGGTGTATCTTTTGGGAGGGCTACCATTTAGCCTATTGTAAGAAGGAAGTTCAGAAGTAAAGGCAAGAAATCAGAGGAGCAGGAAGGATATTTCATCTAGGCCGGTACTTCTCCATTTAGTGCAAAATACACAAGGCTACTTGGTCAGAAGTCCCCAGGAACCTGGCAGAGAAACATGTTCTCATGCAGCATAAGGTACTCCAAACAAGTAAAAGGCCAAGTGCGAATTGTCACTGACAGCAGTGGAAACTGAAAATCCACAGAAGTTTTATTTGAACAATCTTGAAGGTTCCCTTGATTTAATAATGTAACAGTTCTTTTGCTCTGCTGTGACATTTTTTGACATCGATAATAGGAACGTCAAAAAGAAATGCAGTATGTGAGAAGTGTTTTAAACCAACTTCAGAAAGTGTGAATAAATACATATTCCTTCAAAAAAAAAAAAAAAGATCAAGCAATCTAAAAATCCACACATGGGATCAACCTTGAGTGGGGCAAAAGCATTGGCCTGGGTCTTATCCAAGGTCCACTCTTACGGAATTAAATGACCTTGGGCAAATCTTTTTTCTCCTCTCTGGATCTCAAAGTATCCTTTGATAAAGTAATGCAATTGCCCTAGGACACTTTCAAGTCCCATCTACATGAATATTTCATTATTCTATACATTCAAAAGCCACAGATGGACTTAGACAATTATATGAAAAGCATATTTTTGGTAAAAGATGTAACTGTTTCATTATCTAGTGAACCATGTACAAAGCAATATTTTTCCCAGAGCAAGCAAAGCAACCTAATCCAGAAACATCAGAACAGCACATATTCTGAGAAATGGTTCCATTTATACCATTCGGGTCACAAGCACATTGGTCATTAGAGTTTACAAATTACATTTTGAGCTACATTAAACTGCCAGACTTCACTATAAATCATGGCGCTTTTCATTAAAACACACGGAGGCCTGGCATGGATGAAGGCTCCCTAATGGTCTTGACTAGTCTAAGAGAATAAAGTTGTATCAAATCACTGTGTGTTATCAATCCTGTTAATTTTTTCATTTGGGAAAATTACCCTGAACCACTGCGATGATGCTTTACCAGAGTGACAGCAAAGTATGCTTCAGATTAGCATTGTTAGCTTGGTCACATATGGCCCCCAGATGCCTCTGTTCCCATCAGAAATTCGGAGTCACCTGAATTTGAACAAGACAACCACTGAGGATGAGGAAAGCAGTGTTCATTAAACTTAATCTTAAAAACTCAAGAATCATTATGGTGTACAGTGAAAGTGAAATTCACTGAGTCATGTCCGACTCTTTGCGACCCCTGGACTATATAGTCCATGGAATTCTCCAGGCCAGAATACTGGAGTGGGTAGCCTTTCCCTTCTCCAGGGGACCTTCTCAACCCAGGGATCAAACCCAGGTCTCCCATACTGCAGGCAGACTCTTTACCAACTGAGCCACAAAGTATTCAGAATGGCCCCCAAATCACGATCCATCTGCTATACAGTGACTAGAAGGAGGTATACCATTGAGGACATATACTGTTTTGAGGACAGCAATGGTGTTTTTGCTATGCATGGAAGAAGTCTAAAATGCTTGGCTTTGAAATTCAAATCTCAACCTTTTCAGCCTTTTTTTCTTCCCTCTTCCTTCTCAAGCTTTCGTTCCTTTCAAAACTCCACCATTTCCAGAAAAAAAACCTCCATCTGCCCCAGTGCTCTCTGTCATGCTGACCTTCAGTCTGTCTTGTCCAACCTGTCTCACGATTAGGTGAATATGTGTCTTCCCCCTACTGGATCATAAGCGATCTGCAGGCAGGAATCATTATCTATATATTGTTTCATCTCTATATTCCCCAGTGTGCTCCTAGTGCAATGCCCGCCATGGCTTATTACACATAAATGCTAATGATATTTGAATTGCATTGCTGAGTGTGGATAATGCATACACGCAAGCTTATTGTATTAAATGACAATTATATCCTTGATAGGCAATAAATAACAAATGGCATCTATTAGATAGAATTCTGCTAGACATTAGTGAGGACTCTCTCTTTGTTATCTGAAAGGAAATTACAAAGCTAAGCAGATATTTTGAAGACATCCTGACTTATTCCAGACATTATATCATATGGATATTTTAATTTGAATTTACTGGGCTCCTGTATCATGGGGAAGTCTGAGTGCCCTCAAAGAGTCCATGAGAGGAAGAAAAGACAGTAAATGCATGAAAGCAAAGCAATGCTTTTGTGAGTTTCTTCAAACCAACAGATATTTACTGGAGACAACGTATGAAAAAAGATGTGCTAACCACCAAACTAAATCACATTTGTTGTTAATTGTTTGAAATGTACTTAATATTCATGTAGCTGTTCATTGAAAAGATAAGCTTTCTATTTTTCCCATTCTTATCTTTTATTTTGCTTTCATTATTGACCAAATCTAGGGTCCCTCACCTGGGACAGAATTCAGGGAACTCATGAACTTGTATAGGGAAAAAAATGACATATTTATTTTCACTAATTTCTACCTGAAATTTCGTATTTCTTCCAGTTATGAATGTCAGTCACAAACCACAGTAGGATAAGGATGAGACTGGCTTTGTCACTAAAAGAAATCACAGATATTTTCACTGTTGCAGATATACAGAAATAACTGATACAGTCATCACTTAACTGTAGTTATTTCATCTGCTGCTAGGCTTGGCATTTAATGCATTAATAGAATGTACATGACTTACTATACCATATTTAAAAAAATATTTTAATGGCTATATTTCAGTTTTTCTCAATTCTGTAATCCTACAAGTCTATGGGATTTTTTAAGGTATCCAAAGCTTCATCAAACTGCCAGAAAAATCTGTGGTACCAGAAAAAAAAAGGGTTTAAGGACCTTGATCCATGCCCTGATAGTCCTTATTCTTAGCACATAACTGAGATCTTTCTCTGGGATAACTTCCAAAGGCAGGTCTGAGCTTTGGGCATAGTTGTGCATGGACTGTTCTCCTGCTATGGACCAGTGATGGCAGCAGATGTGAGAGTATGGTCTGTGCCTGCCCCCATCCCCACCCTGCCCATGTGTGACTGTCCCCCTCTGCCCACCCGGGAGAGAAAGTGGACCTGGGAGCATGCAAGTGTACCTCTGCAAGGGAGTCCAGGCCTGTCTGTGTGTGACTTGGCTTCAATAACAGAGAATGGAGTTTAAACATAAGCTGCACCATTTGAATCAAAACCAGACCACACACATTGTAGGAAGAAGCGGCTCAGCAGACCCAGGTGTAGCCAGAACCACCTGGGAATCTCGGTGGACTGTAAGGTAAACGTGAGTCATCGATGAAAATTGGTTAGTTCCCAGAAATAAATGTCAGTAAAATATAAAATAACATCAGCATATAAGAGCTGAAAACATTCTTTCTTCTTGCCTCAATCTAGAGAGAGGATCACTACTCCATTTTACAGATGAACAACTCAGAATGAACAGGGGGACTTTACCAAGTCACACAGACAGTAAATGAAGCAGCCTGCCCGACATAATTAGAGGAGGGACTTCCACCTCCAGCAACAATATTTCTCATTGCCAAGAGCATCTTCTTGCCTAAAAGTAATGAAACATTCTTATCATCAACCAGAGGAATTTCTTAACCTTGGGAGGGGGTGTATTTTTAAAACCTGGGTCCATACAGGGTTATCGTTAACCCTGTATGTGAGACAGCAAAAGAGACACAGATGTATAGAACAGTCTTTTGGACTCTTTGGGAGAGGGAGAGAGTGGGATGATTTGGGAGAACGGCATTGAAACATGTATAACATCATATATGAAACGAATCACCAGTCCAGGTTCGATGCATGATTTGGGGCTGGTGTACTGGGATGACCCAGAGGGATGGTATGGGGAGGGAGGTGGGAGGGGGGTTCAGGATGGGGAACACGTGTACACCCATGGCGGATTCCTGGTGATGTATGGCAAAACCAATACAATATTGTAAAGTAATTACACTCCAATTAAAATAAATAAATTTATATATTTTTTTAAAAAGTGGGTCCAATTTTAATGGAGACCACTTACCTCTGAGTTCACATATCCATAAGCCAGACGACTGTTGAGCTTTAGAATTCTACACTTTGGGGTTGCTCTGGCTCTTCCAGCAGAGCATGAAAAAGTCAAGTATAATTAGTCTAAATCCTATTAAAGTGGCTTCTGAAGCCTGGGAGTTCAGTTCCTTTCCAAATATCACAGAGTATAAGCCAATAGTTGCCAAAGACAAAACTCAGTGGCAGGTATACATGGGTTCCTTTCCAAGAGGGAGGTGGTAGTTTACTTCCACTGATGAAGGACAAGGTCAGCAACCATGAAACAGCAAAGAACAAGGGCATCTGGCTGGTGAAGGAACCAGCTCTTCACATGACTTCTTATTCCACACACTGACTGTTCCCATTCTCATACCACTGGTCTCTTAGTGTGTCTTTGCTCCTGTCACTTCTGAAACAGCTTCCCTCCAACCTGCTACATCTACAAGATGAAAGCATTTTCATTTAAAATAGTGCCGTCAACAGGACGCCCTCCATAGCCCACAGCTTGTCAATGTGCAACCTGGAACACTCCCAGGAAGAAGCCTCCATAGAAAGCTGCTGCTGCTGCTGCTGCTAAGTCACTTCAGTCGTGTCCAACTCTATGTGACCCCATAGATAGCAGCTCACCAGGCTCCGCCATGCCTGGGATTCTCCAGGCAAGAACACTGATGGAGTTCCAGAAGGCCTTGCCTCTAACACAGACACAGTACCAGGAGGGTTTGAGGGTGTCTGGAGATTTCTAAAATGATGCTTCAGAGGTGAGGAGGGACTTTTGTGATCAGATCGACCAGGGTCAATCGAAACCCTAGACAGGAATCTGCCTTTCCCATATTGCCTTTATCAGACTTCTCACCTCAAAAAGCCTTTACATATTGAATCTTATACTTAGACAAAAGATTTCAAAGCAAACATGTTATTACTTGCTGAAAAAAAAATATACTGATTCCCAGCCATCTCTGAATTAGCATCCATTAAACTCATGAAGGCCAACCATCAGCACTATAATTAAATTTAGGTTTACTTCTAGCTGGTGGGGAGTGGGGAAAGCTACTATAACATTTGGGCCAACAGTGATTTCCTCTTCCCAGAACTTTAATTTCCTCTGTCTTTACCTTGTCAATGCTGGACACTAGGAAGGCCCCAAGATTATCTCTGCTAGGCAAGTATGTGCCCTAAGAAATGGCATCTATTTGAAAATCGTAATGATTGTAAATGAAACCCACCATTATCAGCTGCCAGTACTAAGCGCTTTGCTTCTCTTAGATGGAGTGTAAAGCACAGTCAACAAAGAGAATGGGAACGGAAACAGAGATCCTTTCTTCATCCATTCTAAAATGAAACGCAGATCACGTTTATTTCAGGGGTTTTAAAAGATGTGTAAATTAAGGGTGAAACCCTGGACAAAGACTGTGTAAGGAACCTTTGCAGGGTAAGTAATAGGACCTGGAAAGCAGTTGGAACCTTTTACGTATTTAGTACCCATTAATTCCCCCCACTGATACTTCATTCTGTAAAAGGCAAAGCATACAGTGGTTTGTCATCCACTTTCAGCAAGGGGCACTGCAAGGAAATTCTTGTGAATTTATTGTAGGAACATGGAGCATCATGAGAGAAATTTCTCACAAGTCTTGGGCCTAAGAAAAACCGTTTTCCCCTTAATAACTAGTTTCTTTCTTTCCTTTAGGCATTTTGAACCTTGCAGCCCATTGCTTCTCCTCTTTGTTCTAGCCACTGGCAAGACTAGAGTCAAATGTTGCAGCCCACCCCTGCAACAATGAACGGAACGATGACATATACTTGCCATGTCCTAATCTCGCTCAGCCTTAATCTATATTCTCAAATCTAATTTTCCTTTTGTCTTGATTCTATCACCCATTTCTTTTTATTCAATTCTATTATTAAAATAAATACCTATTAAATCACCTCAAAGCCTGTTTAGAATGAAACTACTTTTACTAGGTTGGTCTGTTAAGGTTATTAATGTTAACGGTTGTCTGCAGCAGATAGGGGGTTTGAGGTAAAAGAGACCTCTCGCTTAATAAGATTGCAGCACTATTTCAATAGCCAAGACATGGAAGCAACCTAAATGTCCATCAACAGAGGAATGGATAAAGAAGATGTGGTACATCTATACAGTGGGATATCACTCAGCCATGAAAAGGAATGAAACTGGGTCACATGCAGAAACATGGAGGAACCTCGAGACTCTCATGCAGAGTAAGTCAGAAAGAGAAAAACAAGTATCGTCTATAACGCGTGTATGTGGCGTCTAGAAAAATGGTATAGATGGGCTTATTCACAAAGCAGACATAGAGACACAGAGGTGGAGCACAAATGTATGGACACCAAAGGGGAAGGGAGGGTGGGATAGATGGGGATATTGGGATTGACATATACATGCTGCTGCTGCTAAGTCACTTCAGTCATGTCCAACTCTGTGAGACCCCACAGATGGCAGCCCACCAGGCTCCCCCGTCCCTGGGATTCTCCAGGCAAGAACACTGGAGAGGATTGCCCTTTCCTTCTCCAATGCATGAAAGTGAGAAGTGAAAGAGAAGTCGCTCAGTCGTGTCCAACTCTTCACGACCCCATGAACTACAGCCCACCAGGCTCCTCCGTCCATGGGATTTTCCAGGCAAGAGTACTGGAGTGGGGTGCCATCGCCTTCTCCATATACATGCTACTATGTGTAAAATAGATAACTAATGAGAAGAGAACAGCAGAAACTGACACAACATTGTAAAGCAACTAGCGCCCAATAAAAACGAAATGAAGGACAAAGCCAACATTATCCTTTGTCTAGCAAGAATTCTCTGGCCAAGTCAGACCTTACGTTACAGCCATCTATGATCCCTACAGTACCATAATTTCACTTAAGAACTAAGGGATCAAAAAAAATCTCTTAATTTATATCCTGTGAACCACAGAGTAAGTGATTTGCCAATAAATTTAACTGTTCCTGTCTAGGTCCACCCCTAGAAATCATTCTCTCTTCAATATTGATCTCACTTGCTTCTTTCTCTTGAGAATATAAATGTATTCAAGTCTTCCTCATGAACAAAAGAATTCTCCTATGATCCTACATAATCTTCTAGCTGAGGCTTCCCTAGTGGCTCAGATAGTAAAGAGTCCACCTGCAATGCAGAAGACCCAGATTTGTTCCCTGGGTTGGAAAGATCCCCTGCAGAAGGGAATGGCTATCCACTCCAATATTCTGGCCTGGAGAGTTCCATGGACAGAGGAGCTTGGCAGGCTACAGTGCATGGCATTGCACAGAGTCGGACACGACTGAGCTACTAACACACACATACACACACAACCTTCTAACTACTGTCTGCTAGCTTTACTTTCAAAGTCAAATTTCTAGAATGACTTATGTGACCCTTACTTTGCCCCTCTCATTCATTCAACCCATGGGAATCTCATTTCTACCCCCATCATTCCTCTGAAATTTTTTTGCCAAAAATAATCAGTGTATAACGAGTACTCAATTCCAGCAATCAAGTCTCAGCACTCATCTTACTTAATTTTACTTAATACATATGTTCAGTTTACATACTTATGACTTGTATAATATGAAACATTTGACATTGTGAACTATTTCCTCTTTCTCGAAGCACTTTACTTCCTTGGACTCTGAAATACCACTTTTTGCATGACACTTTCCCTTCACTCCTCTGTGTCTCCTGTGTGTGTTCCTTTCACTTTGTCTGAACTTAAAATGTTGGTGCCCCATCGGGGTTTATCCAGGGCCCTTTGCTCTTCTTTCATCCATATCCTTGACTTCAACTACTACATGTGTTCCAGGCTCATACCACTTCTGACTTAAAGTCCAATCACATGGCCAGGTTTATTCCAGTTATTCCCTTGGATCTATTTGAAAAGTCTTAATGATTATAATTAAATCTAAAAGTGCCTCACATCTTAATGATCTTAATAAAACACCACAGGAGTCTCGAACTCAGCAAGTACAAAATCGAACTCATCATCTGTCACCTAAGTCTACTCTTGTCTCCTATAGTCCCCATGTTAATGAAGCTACCAACATTCAGCCAATGATCACTTCTTTGTCTTGCAGTACTTTTCTCATTAGCTACACTCCAAGATTACAGTGGAAAAGCAATAATTCTCCATTTTCTTCCCTATTTTCTGGGCACAGCAGTCATTTAATATATACCTTAAAATGAAAAAAAGTTGCCTGATTTTCTGGCTGTACAGTCAGTTGAGCAGAGAGTGTGGGAAGGGGAGAACTCTTTCGACCTTGTTCTTGGGATGTGAGGCTACTCCTTTTTCCAGAGGCAAAGCATGACTAGGACACTGACTTCTGTCCTCTGCCCCACTGTGTTGGCTTCATAATTAGTGGAAATTCCTTCCAGAGGGTGACAAAAGGTCATTTGTCTCAATCTGGGTTGTTAAAATTTTCTTTTTATCTTTTTGGTATCTTCTGAATACTTTCGTAAGACATTTTGTAGAACAGATTGCTTTAGGAGGTGCTAGGAAAAGGCAATGGCACCCAACTCCAGTACTCTAACCTGGAAAATCCCATGGACGGAGGAGCCTGGTAGGCTGCAGTCCATGGGGTCGCTAAGAGTCAGACACGGCTGAGCGACTTCACTTTCACCTTTCACTTTCATGCATTGGAGGAGGAAATGGCAACCCACTCCAGTATTCTTGCCTGGAGAATCCAAGGGACAAGGGAGCCTGGTGGGCTGCCATCTATAGGGTCGAACAGAGTCAGACACTGAAGCAACTCAGCAGCAGCAGCAGCAGCAGCAGGCAGATATCACTTNCTTTCACTTTCATGCATTGGAGGAGGAAATGGCAACCCACTCCAGTATTCTTGCCTGGAGAATCCAAGGGACAAGGGAGCCTGGTGGGCTGCCATCTATAGGGTCGAACAGAGTCAGACACTGAAGCAACTCAGCAGCAGCAGCAGCAGCAGCAGGCAGATATCACTTAACATGAAAGTCCCCCATCATCATTTGAAAAACGTCTACAGGCATGGTGAAAGTGAAGACTATGTGACTCCGTCACAAAGGAAAAAACAGCCAACTGAAACAGGCCCACAGAAGACCCAGATACTGGAATTAGAAGATAAGGGGTTTAAAATAACTATGTAAATAAGTCAGAGGATCTACAGGAAAATATGGATATAACTGGTGAAAAGATAAGAAAATTCACAGAGATATGGGGATTAACAAAGCACGAAAAAGAAATCCTGGAACTGAAAAACAAAATACTTACATTTAAAAATTCACTGGATGTGATTAACAACAAAACAGAAAAACAGACATCTTGGAATGTGAAATCAAGTGGGACTTAAAAAGCATCACTACGAACAAAGCTAGTGGAGGGATGGAATTCCAGTTGAGCTACTTCAAATCCTCAAAGATGATGCTGCAAAAGTGCTGCACTCAATATGCCAATAAATTTCGAAAACTCAGCAGTGGCCACAAGACTGGAAAAGGTCAGTTTTCATTCCAATCCCAAAGAAAG
>SJYA01009842.1:0-14335 GCA_006410615.1 Neotragus moschatus
TGGCATGCTGCGATTCATGGGGTCGCAAAGAGTCGGACATGACTGAGCGACTGAACTGAACTGAACTGGCGGTAACAGCGCTTTACAACGTTCAGTCAGTTCATGTGAGGCTCTCAGCCGGTCTTCACGGTGACCCTGAACCCATCATTTCACTGAAAAACAGCCACTCAGTGACGGCCCAGAGCCCCACAGCTGGGGACTCTCAGAACCAAGGTTTCCATCTCTGTCCTGGGCCTCAAGCTCCCACCAGATCCTTTCTGGGGATCAGTGTAGGAAGGGGCAGACTCAGTGCTTGCTCTTCTGAGTACCGCCCAAGAGCAGGCTATTCACGTCCCTTGAAGCCCCCAAAGGAGAGCCCAGGCTCAGCAGGCAGAGACACTTACCCCAAGTCCCAGAGTCGGCTTTAAACATGTGCATCTAATCCCAGAGCCCAAGTTCCCGTCCCTTTATGTCCTTAGCCACCAGATTTGTGAAAAAGAGAAAAGGCTGCAGGCAGAGACATGGTTGGGGCCTCAGTCTCAGAGCAGTGACACTTGAAAAAGTGGAATTTTATTCGTATCAGCTTAAAGCCTGAGGATGCAGGAAAAACACACTGATTATCCCTGGAAAAGTCAACTCCACCAATAAAACTATATTCCTATACCTCTTTGTATTCCCAATGACCTCTTTTTTTTTTTTTGTCAAAGCAAGGTAATGACTGTACAAAAACTTAGAAAAAATATCACCCATAAATCCCTCCCCTACTCCAACACAACATTTTCATTTTCCTGGGATATTTTCATATGTTAATTTAAGTCGTGAGCATAACAAAGAATTCTGTATTTAGTCCCAACTTTTTTTCCACATTAGCATTTTTCTCCATTGTTAAGTCTTAACTATGAACATTTCAAATGTCTTCCCTTGTGGCTCAGCTGGTAAAGAATCCACTTGGAATATGGGAGACCCAGATTCAATCCCTGGGTTAGGAAGATCCCTTGGAAAAGCTTTTCCCTTTTCCTGGAGAATTCCATGGACTGTGTAGCCCATGGGGTCGCAAAGAGTCAGACAGACTGAGTGACTTTCACTGCTTTCACTTTCTTGAGAAGATATAGCTTAATATTTAGATATTAGCTCATCTTTAGACATTTAAGTTATTTACTGGTTTCATCATAAAGATGAGAATATGATAGAATGTCTTCATTTCTTTCCCTGTGGGATTTTTCAAGGAAATATGTTAAAAACAGGGACATGACTACAGGTTATGTTTCGTAAAATACAGGACCTGGCACCCACCTCCATGTACATTTCACCCCAGTGTTGAAATATTGATGCACAGCCATGTATACACATGCAAGTGAGAGGAAAAGTTAAAATTTTTGCTAAACCCTTGAGAGCAGGTTCTTATCTCATGCAATATGGCAGGTTCTTATCTCATGCAATATGGCCTTTAGGCTCTCTCAGGGGTTGTTTTCCCTTTGGGGACTTTCCAAGAAGTTGTTTTTCCAGGCCGTCGGAATGTGGCCCCGACCAGCCGTTGAGACCTGGTAGCAAACGAGCCTATCCCTGTAAAGATCAGGACCTGCACACCAATCAGACTGTTCCCCCCCCAGCTGCACCCGTTTGTGGGTTTTGTACTTAAAAATGCTCTGTAATGACTGTTCGGGGTTCGTCCCTCTCTGGAGGTGACTGAACCCCGGCGCGCCGGCCCAATAAATCCTCTTGCTGTTTGCATCGAATCCGAGTCTCGGTGATCTTTGGAGCGACGGGTCCTAGGAAAAGACCGTAAGGTCTAACACAAGTATATGTATGTGTACACACGTGTGCACTGACACAGCGAGTGTACATATATACACATACATAAAAATGTGTTCCATTAGTGAGTCTCATGATCCTCCACTGTGCACTACAAGTCAAGGACATTGACTGCCCCAAGCACAGCCTGGCTCAAAGGTCAGTCTTTAAACATCTGTGGTTTAGCCCCAAGTCCAGTGGCCAGAGTTGACGGAACAACTAATCAACCAGAGACTAACTTTGACCTATGACATCACCTGCCACTATATGTACTGGGCTCATCATCAGAGCTGCCACTCAGGGATGACCCTGCTGAGACAGGAGCTGACACTGAAGGGGCCCAGGGAGAAGCCATTCGGGGAGTTCGGGTCATGGCAAGTGAGGGTCACAGGAAGAGTTGGCCTGTGAGGAGGCGAAGCCATAAGACACACAGCAGCAGGTGGCCAAGGAGTGACATAGGCAGGCTGATGGCTGTCATCCATGCAGCACTGGAGTGGAGCTCCATGCCTAGCGGACATGTGGGGTGGCCTTGGCCCAGCAACCCTCCGGGCCTGTGTGTGCAGCACCCTGTCCTGTGAGTCCCTGGAGAGCTCTGTCCATAGAAGGGGCCAGGGAGACCTTGGCTGACCCAAGGCTGGGCCCGGTGTAGGCTTCTCTTTGTGCAACTGTCTGGTATTGGGGTCTCCTGGGCACAGAGAGGTGGGGTCACAGGGCAGGCCTGGACTGTCCAGGTGGTGGCGCCCAGGCTGCCTGGCTCTGGCAGGACCCTTTCGAGAAAGCAGAGTGGGAACTCCAGGAGCCTCTGGGGCCCAGAGTCCCCACTCTAGACGTGAGCTGTGAGGGTGCTGGCAGGCACACTGTCCCTTTGCAGGGGACGAGGGTGTGTGGCCACGCCTGGAGATGGGGGCCACACTGTGGCCTTCCCTTCCCCACTGCAGGCCTGGATGAAGACGCTACTCTTCTGGGCCAGGCGGGCCCCCGACACGTCCAGCCTCCCCCATGTTTGGGTCCTCCCCATCAGGGCCTGAGTGTCATGGTAGCTCCCCTGCCCGTCCCATCCCCGGGGACTCATCCCTGTCCCCCCGGGGACATCCCCTCCCCAAGGCCTCTTTCTGCCTGGGTGCCACCTGAGCCTCCCTGCAGCCCCTGCCTGCCCTCAGCCTGCTGCCATGGATGGCACCCTCTTGCTGCGTTGAAGGGCAGTCCGGGCGCCTGGGGGCCTGGGAGGGAAGCCAGCTGTGACCAGGTATGCGCCTGGGGGCCTGGGAGGGAAGCCAGCTGTGACCGGGCGCCTTCGTCCCAAGGGTTGTTTACTCACCAGGAGAACTAGGAACTCAGCGCTTCTCCTCTTCCTACCGTTGAACAGCCCTCTCACTGTTCTGCTTCTGGAAACCTCTGCCTGTCCTGGCCGCTTCTGGAAGACTTCTCCCGACACCCAGGGCAGTCAGGTGCTTGGCTCCAGAAGCCCCGGAAGGTGCCGCACCATCCCCCCAGTGACGCCCATCCCCTGCCCGCCTGCTGACGGTCCCGACACCCCATGGCTGTCCCTTTAGGTTCACTGTCTCCAATGCAGGATCTGGGCCTCCCGCCAGGGTGAGGCTCCAGGGAGGCCTCTCCGAAAGGCCTTCCTCGACCATCAGGAGCTTTGTGTTCTTACCCTCGAGCTCCTGTCCAGTGTGTGCAGTCCTAGGGCCACATTGAGAAAATGTGAGCTCCACAGCAGGTTTGAGTTTGAACCCTACACACAAACACACACAAACACATTTTTTTCTGTTTAGTTTGTGAGACTGTGGATTCAGGATGGAGTACCTCTCTGCCCCTCTTGGGTTTCAAGGGAGTACGAACAAGAGGCTGGTTTAGGCTCTGTGACAGAGCGGAAGGGTCTAGTGTCTGATCTGGACAACACAGGAACACTATGATTTGCGATGAGAAAACCCACTGAAGTCCATTGGTCAGGTTTCTAGAATCCCTCTTACCTAAGTCACAGCCTTTGGCCACACACAGGCAGACTGTTTATTCAGAGGAGACTTCCCTGAGCAATGTTAGCACTCAGTCTCTCCCCCTTCAGTTGCCCCTGTGACCAGTTTACTAGCAGCCTCAGTTCAGTTCAGTCGCTCAGTCGTGTCCGACTCTTTGTGACCCCATGAATCGCAGCACGCCAGGCCTCCCTATCCATCACCAACTCCCAGAGTTCATTCAGACTCACGCCCATCGAGTCAGTGATGCCATCCAACCATCTCATCCTCTGTCATCCCCTTCTCCTCCTGCCCCCAATCCCTCCCAACATCAGAGTCTTTTCCAGTGAGTCAACTCTTCACATGAGGTGGCCAAAGAACTGGAGTTTCAGCTTCAGCATCATTCCTTCCAAAGAAATCCCAGGGTTGATCTCCTTCAGAATGGACTGGTTGGATCTCCTTGCAGTCCAAGGGACTCTCAAGAGTCTTCTCCAACACCACAGTTCAAAAGCATCAATTCTTTGGCACTCAGCCTTCTTCACAGTCCAACTCTCACATCCATACATGACCACAGGAAAAACCATAGCCTCGACTAGACGGACCTTAGTCGGCAAAGTAATATCTCTGCTTTTGAATATGCTATCTAGGTTGGTCATAACTTTTCTTCCAAGGAGTAAGCGTCTTCTGATTTCATGGCTGCAGTCACCATCTGCAGTGATTCTGGAGCCCAGAAAAATAGAGTCTGACACTGTTTCCACTGTTTCCCCGTCTATTTCCCATGAAGTGATGGGAACAGATGCCATGATCTTCGTTTTCTGAATGTTGAGCTTTAAGCCAGCTTTTTCACTCTCCTCTTTCACTTTCAGTCTTTTTCCCTTCTAGAGACATCCATTTAGCTACAAGAAGGAGAAATGTGGGAGGCAGAGGAGGTGAGGCTGCAATAAAAGAGTGATGGGATGAAAGGCCCTAGAAAAAAAGTCAGAGGGCCAAAGGAAAAACATCTTTCATTCAGACAGCATTTCTCCTGATCACAAAAAAATTCACATTTACGCAGATTTTCATGGTTCTAGTAAAACAGTGCCTTACTGTAGACTCTGGGTGTTGTTCTATAATAGGGGTAGGGAAGGCACAACCTAATCAGCCCTGCTCAGCCATTGGTCGGCACTGCAGTGGGCCTCACCCCCAAGCGAGCAACTCAAGGAGCTACCATTAGTGCTTCCACTAAGCCACTGGTTGGCACTGAAGTAGGCCCCGCCCACTCCCCTTCCTCTGTATAAAAGGAGCCCACATTTGGACTGGGACAAGATAGTTTTTTTTCTAAAATACTAGCTGGCCATCTTCTCGGTCTGCTAGCTTTCTGATTAAAGTCATTCTTCCTTGTCCCAACAACTTGTCTCCCAATTTATTCGCCTGACATTTGGTGAGCAGAACTAGGTTGGGCTCAGTAACAAATTTTGATGAGCCAGCCAGGAGCCATGATGCTTGTGGCTAGCTGGCCCCAGGTGGAGTATTTTCCGGTAAGGCCTTAGGAGCTGCTGGGACCACTTGTCCTGAGGATCTAACCTTCAGAATTCCCTGAAGTGGCCCTGGCTGCCCCAGTGCATGGCAGTTGGAGCAAGGAACTGACATTCGGGAGCCAACAGGTTCCCTATACCATATACAGCTGTGAAGGTTTTCTCCTCTACTGGGACATCTTGTTGGAGAGGGAAATTGTTGGACTCTTCCTATTGTGAACTAGTCCATTGGGTTTTGTTTGGCATTTGTTCAGGATGGAATCTCTTTGTGCTTTTGATATTCGAATTTGCTTGTGGTTTTTTTGTGTGTGTGTGTTTTGTTGTTCTTTTTTTATTGTATTTATTTTTAAAATTTATTATTTACTAATTTATTTGTATTTCTAGCTGCACTGGGTCTTTGCTGCTGCACGTGGGCTTTCTCTAGTTGTGCCGAGCGGGGGTTACTCTTTGTTGCGGGACATGAGCTTCTTATTGCAATGGTTTCTCTTGTTGCAGAGCACAGGCTTTAGGTGCACGGGACCCATGTCCCCTGCATTGCCAGGCTGATTCTTAGCTATTGGACCATCAAGGATGTCTGTGTTTTGTTATTCTTGAATTTATAAATATGGGAAATACATCTGTCCCTAAGGAGAGCTCTTTGGAGTGTATCTTAAATAAATGGGTAAAAATATAGCTGTGGGCCTATGACTAAGAAAGAGATGATATTCTTCTGGAATAGTGTGCGGTCCTGGGACTTCCTTGATGGTCCAGTGGTTGGGAATCTGCCTGCTAATGCAGATTACACAGGTTTAATCCCTGTCCAGGAAGATCCCACATGCTTTGCAGAAACACTCATGAGCCTGCACCACAACTACTGAAGCCTGTGTGCCCTAGAGCAAGTACTTGCCACAAAGGTAGCCCTGCTGGCCACAACTAGAGAAAGCCCATGCGCAGCAATGAAGACCCAGTGCAGCCAAAAAAAATTTAAAAAATAAATAATTAAAAAGATTAAATTAAAAAAAAAAAGTATGTGGCCCCAGTGTACATTAGGATCAGGAGAGCAATGACCCTCGAACGGCTCACCTAATTATTATATAGTCTTGCGTTACAATTGTTTTGTGAAGGAGCCTGTAAAAACGATGAGATCCTGATGTACAAGAGTTTATGCTACTGTATCAGGAGGAGAAGGCAGAGGCTGCTGCATCATGGTAACAGCGACTAAAGGGAAAACCTGTTCTACAAGAGGGAGGGAAGAATGCGAAAGTGAGGCCATGCTATTTCAAAACTTGAAACTCCTCTCTGGCCAACCTAGCTCTCCCACTGGCTGAGCACACAGCAGTTGTTCTAGCCACCCCACACCCACCACGCTACCAGTGTGTTTACTGCCTCCTGTTTCCCCTACTTATGGGGATCAGTTAGAAGTTTTATGTTAACCCCCAGCTTCCCTGATAGCTCAGTTAGTAAAGAATTCACCTTCAATGCAGGAGACCCCAGTTGAATTCCTGGGTGGGGACGATCCACTGGAGAAGGGATAGGCTACCCACTCCAGTATTCTGGACTGGAGAATTCCATGGACTGTATAGTCCATGAGGTCTCAAAGAGCTGGACACAACTGAGCGACTTTCACTTCACTTCATGTTAACTCCAGGCACAGGGAACTGGTTTGGTGTCACCATTTAAGACCCAATAGGGCACCCACTTTGGATTGGGAGCCTCTTCTGGGACAGGACAATTTTCTTTGTGCTGATATCCTGTAGGAGGCTTTAATGCAGATGGCTAGCCAGCTGGGTTTCTATGGATGCACAAGCCATTCCCAACTTCAGATCTGTTTAATTGGAAAATCCAGTAACCCTACATACTGAGAGGACCCCTTCCATATGACTGAACTTTTCACTGCTAGCTTTGCCACTCACTCTTCCTCCTGGGCAGGCATTCATACTCTTATGAATATGATGCTTGCTGGGGATGAAAGAAGGATAGTCTTTGACAAGGTTAGAGGGCAAGCAAACCAGCTTCATCTAGCAGATTCAGATGGAATTCAAGAAGTAAACCTGGCAGTCCTTATTGCTGAGACTAACTGGAATCCTGATAATGGAGACATGCCACTCCTAAAGCATTACAGGAAGTATGGGTCTTTGAACGATCAGCCAAAAGACTTAAACAAAATTCAAGAGATACACGAAAAACTCAATGAGGATCCATCAGAGTCTTTAGAAAGAACTTATCAAGCGTATAGGCATAATACTGGTGCAGATCCTGAGGCCCCTGAAAATATGAGAATGGTAAATATGACCTTCATTGGGCAAAGCGCCCAGATATAAGAAGAAAATTACAAAAGTCAGATGGTGCCTTTGGAGTGAGCCCTTCTCAATTGATAGCTGTTGCTTTTAAGGTGTTCAACAACAGGGGACAGGTCAGAGGAAAAGGATGCAAGACAGAACACAACTTTTCTGGCCACAGGTTGGATTCCTGGAAAGCAAGTACCCGGAAGAGAAGTGAGCCCACATGGGGACGAAACAATGTGCTTACTGTAAGAAGGAAGGGCATAGAAGGAGTGCCCTAGGCTAAAGAATAAAAGAGTAAAAGAGTAAAAGAAAGACAGAAGCCTCCCATCTGGTAGAAAGAGAGGAACACTCTGATGATGAAGAGGCCTGGGGGCTCCCTTAGACTTGAGGTGTCCAATTCCACTTTCCCCACAGGGTCCCAGGTAACTCTGACAGTGAGGGACAAGTTGATTGACTTTCTGATTGGTAGACACCAACCAAGGTGACACAGAAAACATCTCAGTCCATCCTGGTCACAAGAGTTTCTGGAAAAGTACAAAATTATTCTTTCTTACAAACCTCTAAAATGCCAGTTAGGTGACCTCATCCTGAAACACAGTTTCTTATATATGCCAGCGTGTCCAATCTTTTGGGTTGGGATCTCGTTTATAAATTAAATGCTCAAGTAACTTTTTTTGTCAAAGTAGCTTGACATCAGGGTCCCACCAGAGCATGCTGTAAGCTATAGATGGCACTCATGGACGCCCCAGAAAAGGTGGCAGAGCTCTTCCCCACCGCTTCTGCCCTTGAGGTCTAAAAAAGGGTAAGGCTAGAAGTATGGGCTGATGGCACCCCAGAGAAGGCCAAAAATGCATGGCTAATACATGTAGCATTAGAAAGTGACACTGGGACACCTAACCTAAAACAATACCCTCTGAGGCAAGAGACCCAAAAGGGAGTTCAGCTAATTCTTGAAAAAATTCTTAAAACAGGACTGACTAAACATTGCAGGTCCCCGAATCACACCCCATGCGCCCAATCAAAAAGCCACACTTGGACTTTCCGGGTGGCGCAGTGGATAAGAATCCGCCTGCCAATGCAGAGGACAAGGGTTCAGTCCCTGGTCCTAAAAGATTCCACATGCCGAGGAGCACCTAAGCCCTTGAGGCACAGCTCCTGAGACTGAGTGCTGAGACTACTGAGGCCCATGAGCCTAGAGCCTGTGCTCTGCAACAGAAGTCACAGCAACGAGAAGCCCTTGTATCGCAACAAAAGAATAGCTCCTGCCAGCTGCAACTAGAGACAAAAGGGCAATAAGGAAGACCCAGAGCAGCCAAAAATAAAGATAAATACAAAATTTTTTAAATGCCAAACTCAATAGAGTATCACTTTGTCCAAGACTTAAGGGCTATTAATGAAATAGTTCAAGATTTGCACTCTGTGGTACCTAATCCATTGTTGTTTATCTGCTAAGTCATGTCCAGCTCCTTTGCAACCCATGGACTGCAGACCACCAGGCACCTTTGTGCATGAGATTTCCTAGGCAATAAGACTGGAGTGGGTTGCCATTTCCTTCTCTGGGGGATCTTCCTGACCCAGGGATCAAACCCATATCTTTTATATTGGTAGGTGGATTCTTTACCACTGATCAACCTGGGAAGCCCAACCTAATCCACATACTCTGGTTAGAACTCTTCTGGGAGAAAACAATTTGTTCTCAGTTTTGGACTTGCAAGATGCCTTTTTCTGGGCATTCCTATTGCAGAAGAATCACAGCAGCTGTTTGCTTTTGAACAGCAGGACCCAGAAACACAGAGAGTCCAGTGGTATTGTTGGACAGTCCTGCCTCGAGGACTTAAGAACTCCTCCACCTTGTTTGGAGATATGTTAGCTAGGGACCTGAGAAACTTAATATTGAATGAAAGACTCTTATTCCAATATATGGGCAATATGCTTTTAGCAAGACTTACACATGATAAGCGTCTACAAAATACCATTCAGTTCAGTTCAGTCGCTCAGTCATGTCAGACTATTTGCGACCCCATAAGAACCCTGAATTATTTGGCCAATTGTGGATATAAGGTCTCCCAGAAAAAGGCCCAAGCACGTAAGCAATAAGTCACATATCTGAGTTTTGTCTTTTCCCATGGACAGTGAGGTCTTCTGCCTGCAGGTAATTAGGGGCTTGGGAACACCCAAGATTCACAGACAACTCAGGGGGTTTCTGGGAATGGCAGTATTCTGTTGGATTTGGATCCTGAACTATGGGTTCATAGTAAAGCCCCTCTATGAAGCTTTAAAGGAACATGATTTTGAGCCCCTTGCTTGGACTATGGAGTGCAAAAATACATAAATAGGGCCTAACCCACAAAGGACCATCCAGTGAGTCACTCAAAATTGCATGATTTGTGTGAAAAATAACCCCAAGACTGCTGTCAGACCTCCCCAGATAGGGACTCAACACGGAGGAGCCCACCCCACTGAGGTCTGGGAAACAGACTTCACTCAAATGCCTTGAGTCACAGGAAATTTCAGATGCTTGTTAGTATTTGTGTACACTTTTTCAGGGTAAGTGAAGGCATATCCCACCAGGAAAGAAAAAGCCTCTGAAATGCTTAAGATTCTCCTTAAGGAAAGTGAAAGTTGCTCAGCTGTGTCCAACTCTTTGCGACCTCATGGACTGTAGCCTGCCAGGCTCGTCTGTCCATGGAATTCTCTAGGCCAGAATCCTGGAGTGGGTAGCTGTTCCCTTCTCCAGGGGAATCTTCCCAACCCAGGGATCAAATCCAAATCTCCTGCATTGCAGGCAGATTCTTTACTGTCTGAGCCACAAGGGAAGCCCTCCTTAAGGAAATAACCTCCCAATTCAGACTGCTTCACTCTCTTCAAAGTGATGACAGGCCTGCTTTTGTCTCTAGCGAAACCCAACAAGTGTCTAAGGCACTGAAAATTACTTGGAAGCTAAATTCATCCTAGAGAACACAATCAGCAGGAAAAAACCAAGAAAATGAACCATACATTAAAAAGGAGCATTGCTAAAATATGTGAAGAGACTAATTTAATTTGGGATACAGCCTTGCCAGTTGCCTTGCTACTAGTCAGAGTGGCTCCCAGAAGTAGGCTTAATTAAGCCCCTCTGAAATATTGTGTCACTGTGGTCATTCCAGATGTCTGCCCGGGTGGGAGAATCTATAAGTGATCTGAAAGATCTAGCAGTTGTCAATTATGTGAAAACTCTGGGCACTATACTAATCTCTGTTCATGAGTTTGCTTCCAGCAGGTCTGACTATCCAGCTGAGGTAGCCTCGCATCCTTTCACATCTGGAGACCAAGAGAGTTTTCTCTCATTAAAACCCAGAGAGAATAAGGGCCTGAGCATCAGCTGATTGCAAGTGGACAGGCCCACACATGGTCCTTACCATGCACTCATCTGTCAGTCTAGCTGGAGTAAAGCCATGGATTCATCACACTTGGGTTAAGATAGCCCCACTGTCAGCAGAAAATGACCCAGCTCTTGGGACTTCCCTTGTGGTCCTATGGCTAAGACTACGCTCCCACTGCAGGGGGCCTGGGTTCCATCCCTGGTCAGGGTACTGGGTCGTATGTACTGCCAAATAAATATTTTAAAAAGGGAGAAAATGACCCAACTCCTGAGAGACCTAGAGAGCAATGGGTTTGTGAACCCTTAGAAGATTTGTTACTCTTTGAAAAGGGTAAATAGTGAGATTAAAATTTCATGGTAGGTACTTCCCTGGTGGTCCAGTGGTTAAGAATCTGCTTTCCAATACAGAGGATGTGGGGGTCAATCCCTGGGAACCTAGATCTCACATGCTGTGGGGCAAATAAGCCTGGCATGCCACAACTATGATCCCATGCACCACAACTAGAGAGAAACCTGTGAACCCGTGTGCCACAACGGAAGATTCTGCAGGCCACGACAAAGAGCCTACCTGTCGCAACTAAGACCTGATGCAGCCCCAAATAAATAAATATTTTAACTTTCATAGCAGGATTTCATTATGTTCAAAGAGTTGTAGATAAAGAATGGTAGTGCTTACTAAAATTCTAAGGAATATGCTCAAGATAAAGAGTTGTAGTGCTTAATAAAATTTAACGAATATTCTCAACCCAAAGCGGATCAATTCCATTTCAGAATCATCCCCTCATCGCCCCTATTCAACAGGAAGTAGTCAGAAAGATCCTTGCCCCTTTTTACCACAAGACTGTGAAATGGACATTGGCAGTGGGGAACAGGGGCGGGACAGGCACACCCTATAGCAGACGTGCTCAGCCATTGGTCGGCACTGCAGCGTGTCCCTCTCCTAAATGAACTACTGTCAGCAAGCAACTGTTAGCGGCCCCAGCAAGCCATTGGTTGGCACTGCAGTAGTCCCCTCCCCCTCCTCTGCATAAAAGGGGCCCAAACTGGGACTGGGACAAGACGGTTTTTTGAGACGCTAGTCTGCCATCTTCTCGGCCTTCTGGCTTTCTTATTCAAGTCATTCTTCCTTGCCCCTAAAACTCGTCTCCGGATTGGTTGACCCGTCAAGCGGTGAGCAGAGAGAACTTGTGCCCCGTAACAGTTTCCCCTCCGTTACTTTCCCCTCCATTTCAGGATCCATTTAGGACAGCAGACACTTCAATGACACCCTTATTACTGTGGGATCATCTCAAGCGGTAAAGGATTTAAGGTAAATATTGTAATAGAGCAGTGAGGGCAGCCCCTAACCTACAGCCATTGCTGCTTCTCATTACTCCGCATCCTGTTACCAAGCAACGGGTCCGGCTCAGCCATTGGTCGGTGCCTCGGTGAAGCAACCAACTGTCAATGAGTGGCCATTACTGGTCCTGCTCAGTCGTTGGTCGGTGCTACAATGGGCCCCGCAAGCTGCTGCTGCTGCTGCTCCTGCTGCTGCTGCTGCTAGATCGCTTCAGCCGTGTCCGACTCTATGCAACCCTATGGACAGCAGCCCACCAGGCTCCTCTGTCCACAGGATTCTCTAGGCACGAATACTGGAGTGGGTTGCCATTTCCTTCTCCAATGGGCCCTGCCTACAAGCCACTAATTGTCAAGAAAGGACAGTTAGTGAGGGGATTCTGAAAACAGTGGAATGATGGTCATGAGGTGGAGAGTGAGGTAACAGGGGGATCCTGGCTTTCTCCCGGAAGCCCTCCAGCTCACCCAGGCTTGGGCCAGCACGTGAGCCGGGGTGCCCAGGGGACAGACTGAGGGCTGTATCCTGAAGGGCTCCAGAGCCCTCACCAAGGCCATCCACTAGCCTTGGCCCAGGCCTCGAGGCAGCAGTGAACCCAGTCCTTGTCTCTGTGGCCAGATAGCAGCGGCAGTCTGCCTGGGTCGCAGTTTGTGGGACCTGATCTCCCCCCTCTTTGGGTGGCCTGAGGAGCCTGAGAGCTGGCTGGGTAGGGTGCCTGGCTCCTTCAGTGATGATAGCTGGGCAGAGTCTGGGAACCTGGCCCTGAGGGCACTGCCAATTGAGATCTGCCTCCGCTTAGCCAGGACTGAGACCTTGGAGAGTGAAAGTTGTGCCTTGGGACCTTTCCCTTTCTTGTCAGGGCAGAGAATAACATTCATTTGGTAGAGACTTACAGGAACATCCTTACCTGACAATGACCTGACTTTAAGAGCAAAGGATCTATCACCAAGAAGTTTGTAACAACTAACCGGGACCCTTCCTCACCTTGCCTATAAAAGGGCTTTGCTGAAAGTTTTCAGGGTTCTTAGGACATGAGCCACGCATCTCCTTGCATGGCCCTGTAATAAACCTTTTTTTGTTCCAAACTCCAATGTTTTAGTATTGTTTGGCCTTCCTGTGCATCAGGCACAACAACTTGCATTTTCAGTAACAATATCACAGTGAGGAGGGTGAGGGAAACAGCTCTCTCAGAACTCACAGGACATACAAGGCAGTGTCTCTGTTTTCCTTTCATTTTTAATTAAAGGCACATCTCTCCTGAGAGAACCTAGGCTATCCAGGGGCAGGCAGCCAGCCTGGGATGGCAGGACAAAGCTGGCCAGATGCTGGTGAAATGTACAAATGTGACTGTGGCTTCCTTGGAATGCAGCCCTGGGAGGTGAAGGCAGAAGCACACGCTCTGGGACCGAGGTTCACTCTCGGGCTACATTTTGACCTGCTGCATGGGTCTGAGGTTTGGGGAGACGGCAAAGGGGCTCCCCGTGCTCTTTTTGATGTCCTCCACTGTTAGGCCGTCCCAGAGCTCAATCAGGGTCAGTCCTGTCTTCTTGTGCACGTCAAACACAGCCTTCTCGGTGATGATTCGGTCCACGCACCGTTTCCCAGTCAGTGGCATGGTGCACTTCTCCACGATCTTGGGTTCGTTGGCCTTGTTGCAGTGCTTCATGGTGACCACCACTCGCGTCTTGGAACTGGACACCAGATCCATCGCACCCCCCATGCCTTTCACCTTCTTGCCCGGTATCATCCAGTTAGCCAGGTCACCGTATTTGGAAANTTTCCCAGTCAGTGGCATGGTGCACTTCTCCACGATCTTGGGTTCGTTGGCCTTGTTGCAGTGCTTCATGGTGACCACCACTCGCGTCTTGGAACTGGACACCAGATCCATCGCACCCCCCATGCCTTTCACCTTCTTGCCCGGTATCATCCAGTTAGCCAGGTCACCGTATTTGGAAACCTGCATGGCTCCCAGCAAGGTCAGGTGGATGTGTCCCCCTCGAATCATGGCAAATGACTCATCGCTGGAGAAAAAAGAGCCCCCGGGAAGAAGGGTGACTGTCTGCTTGCCCGCGTTGATGAGGTCCGCGTCCACCTCCTCTTTTAATGGAAAGGGACCCAAGCCCAAGATCCCGTTCTCA
>SJYA01009843.1:0-13755 GCA_006410615.1 Neotragus moschatus
AGGGAGGCCTGGCGTGCTGTGATTCATGGGGCCACAAAGAGTTGGACACGACTGAGCGACTGAACTGAACTGAATGCAGTATTGCACTTTATAGCATCAGGCTTTACTTCCATCACTAGACACATCCATAATTGGGTGTTGTTTTTGCTTGGACTCAGTCTCTTTATTCTTTATGGAGTTATTTCTCCACTGATCTCCATTACCATATTGGGCACCTACTGATCTGGGGAGTTCATCTTTCAGTGTCCTATTTAAAAAATCAGTATATAGTATTAAATTTTTACATTTGAGTTTTCTGTACTGACTGCTAAAGATAAATTGTCCTTTTTTTCCCCCTTAATTTATCAGTGCAATAAATTGCAACTTCCTTTAGGATTTAGGATTAATTGGTTTGATCTCCTTGCTGTCCAAGGGTTGCTCAATAGCCTTCTCCAGCACCACAATTCGAAAGTATCAATTCTTCAGGACTCAGTCTTCTTTATGGTCCAACTCTCACATCCATACATGATGATAGTAGCATTGACAATACCAGCCTCTGTAGTTTTAGCCATATTTTTTATATGATCATCATTACTAACTCTTCAAACTAAATTGAGTATATATATGCTTTGATTACTCAAGTATAGCCTTGATTTTAATTAATAGTGAATCCCTTTGCTGGGGTCCAGCCCCGGTGAATCCAGGGAATTTGAAGCGGGGACGGAGTTGGAGTCTGGAAAAGGACTATTTAATTAGAAATATAAAGAGATTAGGAAAGAATAGTGTAGTAGGAAAATTAGTGGAGAGAAGAGGCTGAATAACTTGGTTTACGTGGAAAATTAATAAAACCTTGAGACAAGAGGTTTGCACCATCTACATTAGGCCACCGGCACCCACTTGAATAGCGGAGTGTGCCCCACCTTAGGCTCCCTCTCACGTGGATCTTAGAAGCCAGGGCAAGTTAGTAGACTTGGTAAGCCTCCATGCTCCAAATGGGAATTCAGCTGGAAAAGGGGAGAAAAGAACAACATGGGGGAGCCCAGCATCGGTGCAAGACTCAAGACTTTATTTTCAAAATCAGCTTATATACCCCATGTAGTACATAAAGAAATAATGGAATATGCAGAGTTATGCAGCGGCAGCAGTCCTGACCCTCATTGAGACCAGGCTCTTTTTGCATACCTTCCCATATACAAAAGGTCTCAGGTGGTTTACATTATCTTCTCATCAAGAGGCCTGTTAACATTTTTATGGCTCTCTTCCTAGACAAATATCTATCAACCAGAAAACCCTATTTCCCTAGAAGTGTTTTTTCTTTACTCTGCATCACCCTCAAAGTACTAAATAAAGTTACATCCCTATAGAACAAAGGTGCAGTGGGTTGTAACAAAGAAGGTACTTAACTCAAAGTTCTAATGTTGCTAATACCAGGTCTACTACCTGTTTTTTCTACACACCAACTATATATACAAATAAAAGATATGAAAATTTGGCAGCAAGTATTGGCTCAACAAATGAAACCTTTGATCAGTCCTATTCTAATGATTTTGACTCCTTGGAAGCCCATACATTCCTAGGATGTTATAAGCTTCTTGTGCCTCTCGCAGTTGGGAGGCCTCAAACAATCACATGCGCAGCTGTAAGAGTCCGGCAGGCAGGCTAGAAAGCCATCGGAGGGGTTTTTGGATTGAAACACTCTTATTATGCCTAGGGGATTTATTATCAAAAAGCTCTAAATTAACTTTTTTCCAGAAAAAGTTTGTGGGGGACAGCTCCCTGTTAGTGTCAGAAGAGTAGGTGGAAAGCATAACACAGTAAAACAGGCAGACTCTGGTTTTTGAGGGTGGATGCTCAGGAAATTCCAAGGGGAGTCTCTGAAGCCTGATCACGCCCTTGCATTTTGTCAGGCTTCCTTCCTCATGACCTTTGCCATGGGCGGGATTCCTCACGCTGGCTCCCGGAATCCCTTGTTCTTTCTAATGTTTACTTCAAATTTTATTGGTCTATGGCATATGTAATGACTAAGGTGGAATAAACATTCACTCATAAATCCTGGGCATCCAGAGTGATTAAGTTCATTTGTTTAGCCTAGATAAATGAATTTCTTGACCTGAATAAGTTTTGACTGGGTAAGTGTCTGGAATTGCTTTTGAGAAGAATATATGTTTTTAAAACCAAGGAAATTAGATCCAAAGAGGAATGAAATATAATAAGGTGAAAGTTATAATGGGAAAATAGGCAATAGAGATCAATAGCAAGGAAAATTGAAAGAAGGGTAAAATAAATTTTGAAAAATTGATGAATGAGGAATATTGAGATTAAAACTCTATATTGGCTAAATTGCGCAGATTCAAGAGTGGCTGTGAGAGCTTTGATGAACTATGGTATGCATGTATGCAGCTTAGTCGCTCAGTCACTCAGTCATGTCTGACTCCTTGCAACTATGCAGGCTGTCACCTGTCAGGCACCTCTGTGCATGGGATTGTACCAGCAAGAATACTGGAGTGAGTTGCCATTTCCTCCTCCAGAATGTTCCCTACCCAAGAATCGAACCCGTGTCTCTGGCATTGAAGGTGGATTCTTTGCTGATGAGCCACGGTGAAGTCCCTTTTAGGAACTACAGAGGACTGAAAATTCATGGACTACGTTGACATAAAATTGTCTCTGATGCCCTTCTATAGGCAAATTAGATTACCTAAGCATAAGGCAATCCATGGGGTCGCTAAGAGTCAGACACAACTGAGCAACTTCACTTTCACTTTTCACTTTCATGCATTGGAGAAGGAAATGGCAACCCAGTCCAGTGTTCTTGCCTGGAGAATCCTGGGAATGGGGGAACCTGGTGGGCTACCGTCTATGGGGTCACACAGAGTCGGACACGACTGAAGTGACTTAGCAGTAGCAGCAAGAATAATAAAGGATTCCCTAGTGGCTCAGACAGATGCAGGTTCAATTCCTGGGCGGAAAAATCCCTTGGAGAAGGAAATGACTAGCCAATCCAGGATTCTTGGCTGGAGAATTCCATGGACACAGAGCCAGGTAGGCTACAGCTTGTGGCATCACAAAGAATTGGACACGACTGAAGAAAAGAATAATGAAATGGTGAAATGGTTATTATGTACAGGTTTGTGGCATTGTAGTAAGTCAGAACATATTTCATTATCCACCCCTTGACCAGCTTAGCTTTAATGTATTATTTTTAGTTTTTTTATGCTTCATTTGCAGCATTCACTTTCCTCTATGCATCTGAAGGACTGGTGATTCCAAGAATCCCACCTTTGTAAGTACACTGAAGATTTATCAAGATAACAAGTGAAGTTCAGGAAGAGATTCAATCTAGGACTCCAAAGTAACTTTGAAATGATTTGTCCATGCAAAATTCGGCTAACACTATTTGGAGAATAGTGACCAAAGAAATAAATAAGTAATAAAAAATGAAGCAACACTTAAAAAAACAAAAAACACTATAAGCTGGAAAAAGAGGGAACTGAGTCAGTTTTAATTTTATGTATGTTTTGCAGATGGAACATACAGAGACAAATTTATACAGGAAAGAAACAATGAAAATAATTGCTAATTGAAATTCAGTTAACATGTGTTATCAAAACACTCCATTTATTATATCTAATTTGGAGGATCATTAATAAAAATTCAGAAATATGTGTCTAAAATTTTGCACAATTCTTCAATTTTATTATAATAAAAATAATAAGAATTTATATAGTAAACTTTTCATTGTGCCTTCTATATTCAAAGTTTGAAATCTTATTTTAACTAACATGATTAACAGGAAAAATATTTATATTTAAAAAATCTAAAGTTTTGTATCAATTTAATTAGGTTGATTTTGTCCTTGAATATATACATTCATATAATTAATTACAAGCTCAGCAAAAAAAAAATACTATAGCCATTTATTCATTCACCAAATAAGATAGCAATGTACTCTGTGCTGTATTCATATGTTTTTTTTTTCCTTAATTTTAATTTTATTTTTTTACTTTACAATACTGTATTGGTTTTGCCCTACATTGACATGAATCCACCACAGGTGTACATGAATTCCCAACCCTGAGCCCCCCTCCTACCACCCTCCCCATATCATCTCTCTGGGTCATCCCATATGTTTTTTGATTACCAATAAGATGTTATACTTAATTTTTCTTTCCACCAAAATATTAAGTACAGAAATGTTAACACAATAGTCAATCTCTACCACTCAATGCTGCAATACTTCATCTGTACTACTTCACAAACTTTGTATGTTTTAGCCTTTTTGTCTTTGCCTGAATGTGTCAGCCTTTTCTAAGCCAAGCATAATCAAACAACTGAAATCAGAATATTATTATAGACAGTGAAGACATCATCCAGCATCCATTGCCATATCCAAATATAATTTTCCTTTAGAACATTAACTGAGTTGCTGAATTTTTTTTTAACTAGGAGATGCAGGACAATTATTTTCTAAGATATATCACTGTTATTTTTTTCTTTATTTTAGTCAACACACTGTAAGAATTTTATTCATATCCTGGAAAATGAATTCTGCCATTCATTTAATACTTCTTTTCATGTCAATTTCTTGGGGGGCTCATTGTCTCAAACTGTTGGTGCTATAGTACCATGAGTAGTAATTCTCAGTCAAATCTTAGGTGAAATGTCAGATATAATGCTTCCCTTGTGAATCAGTCGGTATGGAATCCACCAGCAATGCAGAAGACTAGGGTTCAATCTTTGGTTTAGGAAGTTCCTCTGGAGAAGAGAATGGCTACACACTCCAGTATTCTTGCCTGGGGAGTTCCATGGATAGAGGAGCTTGGCTGACTATAGTCCATGGGGTTGCAGAGTTAGACAACACTGAATGACTAAGCACAGCACAATATTAGGACTCCTCTGGTTACCTCCTTTCAGAATAGGGCTCATGCTCATTCTGCTAGAGATATGAAATATGATTAATACCAGGTGAATGTCTTTGAGAAATACCCAATTGATTCACAAGGGAGCTTTGAATCAGGAAGGGAGATCGGGGAGGAAGATGTGGGAGGGAGATGTGGGAGTTGCGAGAATGTTAAAAAGCATCTAGATGTTCCTTATGTTATATGTTTACNATTCTGCTAGAGATATGAAATATGATTAATACCAGGTGAATGTCTTTGAGAAATACCCAATTGATTCACAAGGGAGCTTTGAATCAGGAAGGGAGATCGGGGAGGAAGATGTGGGAGGGAGATGTGGGAGTTGCGAGAATGTTAAAAAGCATCTAGATGTTCCTTATGTTATATGTTTACTGAGCATTATCCAAAGGTTGTACTCTGACTTTCTGATGACTCTTGAGACAGATCTCAATACATCAAATATTTTAGAAGCCAAATCTTTTGATTCCTAAGCATAACACCAAGGTTCTATTTTTTCACAAAATTCTGTTCCCTTATGATTAAGTCTCAGAAAACTTACTATAAGGATGATATCTTTTTAAAGTACAGTTAAATCACATGTTCTTTCTTTATTAGTTTCTATATTGTTTTATTTTTTGTTTGTAAATTTAAAAATTTAGTAATATTCTATGTCTTTTGTTGCTAAATCATGTTTGACTCTTTTGTGACCCTTTGGACTGTAAATCTCAGGGCTTCTGTGTCTGTGGGATTTTCCAGGCAAGAATACTCAAGTGGTGGCCATTTCCTTCTCCAAGGAATATTTCTGACCCAAGGATCGAACCCACATCTCCTGTTTGGCAGGCAGATTCTTTACCACTGAGCCACCAGGGGAGCCATTCTATATCTTATATTCTACTTGTTCTGAAATAGGAATTTCTATTATGTGAATTAATAACATCATTAAGTTGGTACGGGGGATTTCAGCCACAAAACAGTATAAATTACTTGACCACTTCAGTTGCTTCATCTGTAAGGTGGGCTCAATAATAACACTTAATTCAGCAGTATATTACAAGAATTAAATGATCGATTGATGTAGTCAATAAACATTAGTTATAGGATTATAAATATGAGAATTAAAGTACTTTTAATATTTGCAAAATTTAGAAACAATTTATAATACCATCCTCACCTGTGTTACCCACTGCAAATTCAGGAATCCTCAAGACCACCACTTCTGATATAAAATGAAACTTTAGGGGTCCTCAGAACCACTTTCAATTTCAGTAATTTGTAAGAAAACTCACTGAACTGACTGAAAGCTGTAGAACTCACACTTAACAGTTTATTTCAGTGAAAGGATACAGATTAAAATTAGCCCAAGAAAAGGGATGTTTGAGGCCAAGTCCAGGAAAGTAACCTATATACAAATAGAGCTTCCAATTGTCCTCTCCCCATGAAGTCATGGACAACACTAACTTTCATGGCAGTCATGGTTGACAACACTCAAAATGTCACCAACCAGGATAGCTTGCTGGAGCCTTGATGTCCAGATAATGTAAATATGATTGCTCTTTGGAAAACAAAGTTATGACAAACATAGAAAGCATATTAAAAAGCAGAGACATTGCTTTGCCAACAAAGTTTCATGTAATAAAAGATAAAAATTTTCTAGTAGTCATGTGTGGATGTGAATGTGTTAGTTGCTCAGACATGTCTGACTCTTTGTGACCCCATGGACTGTAGCCCCCCAGGCTCCTCTGTCCATGGAATTCTTCAGGCAAGAGTACCAGAGTGAGTAGCCATTCCCTTCTTTCCTTATCCAGGGTATCTTTCCTACCCAAGGATTGAACCCAGGTCTCCTGCATTGTGGGCAGAGTCTTTACAATCTGAGCCACCATGGATGTGAGAGTTGGAGCACCAAAAAATGTAGACTTTCAAACTGTGGTGATGGAGAAGACTCTTGAGAGTCCCTTGGACAACAAAGAGATCAAACTAGTCAATCCTAAAGGAAATCAACCATAAATGTTCAATAGAAGAACTAATGTTGAAGCTGAAGCTCAATACTTTGACCACCTGATGGGAAGAGACAAATCATTGGAAAAGACCCTGATTCTGGGAAAGATTGAGGACAGGAGGAGAAGGGGGAGACAGAGGATGAGATGGTTGGATGATATCACTGATTAAATGGATGTGAGTTTGAGTCAGCGTAGGGAAGGACAGAGAAGCCTGGCGTGGTGTAGTTCATGGAATGATGAAGAGTCAGACATGACTTAGCAACTGAACAATAACAACAAACATCATTAACTACCCTTTCGGCTAACTTCAGTCTCCAGCCCATTTTCAGGTAGAACTAATACTGCAAGATACAAACCCTCCATTGTAAATCACTTCAGTAGATTATCTAGTATGGCTCCAGGCCCCCAGCTAACCAAAGAAAATTTAATCCAGCAAGACTTTCCTAGAATTTCGAGATGGCCTCTTAGGAGCTGAAGTTGGCCAGATAAATATTTGGTTAAGGATAATTCTTAACTATACACTATTGAGGGCTTCCCTGGTGGATCATGACTGAGCAACTGAACAACGACAATGTGGAATATAAGGTAAAGAATCTGCCTGCAATGCAGGAGACCCAGATTCAATCTCCAGGTCAGGAAGATCCCCTGGATAAGGGAATGGCTACCTATTTCACTATTATTGACTGGAGAATTCCTGGACAGAGGAGTCTGGTGGGCTATAGACCATGGGATCACAAAATGTCAAAGAAAAATTCAAATATATACACAAAATATAGGTAGAAATTGCAGTTGTCCATTATGGCAGAAAGTGAAGAGGAACTAAAAAGCCTCTGGATGAAAGTGAAAGAAGAGAGTGAAAAAGTTGGCTTAAAGCTCAACATTCAGAAAACAAAGATCATGGCATCTGATCCCATCACTTCATGGGAAATAGATGGGGAAACAATGGAAACAGTGTCAGACTTTATTTTTGAGGACTCCAAAATCACTACAGATGGTGACTGCAGCCATGAAATTAAAAGACACTTACTCCTTGGAAGAAAAGTTATGACCAACCTAGATAGCATATTCAAAAGCAGAGACATTACTTTGTCAAGAAATGTCCATTTAGTCAAGGCTATGTTTTTCCAGTGGTCATGTATGGATGTGAGAGTTGGACTGTGAAGAAAGCTGAGCGCCAAAGAATTGATGCTTTTGAACTGTGGTGTTGGAGAAGACTCTCGAGAGTCCCTTGGACTGCAAGGAGATCCAACCAGTCCGTTCTAAAGGAGATCAGCCCTGGGATTTCTTTGGAAGGAATGATGCTAAAGCTGAAACTCCAGCACTTTGGCCACCTCATGCGAAGAGTTGACTCATTGGAAAAGACTCTGATGCTGGGAGGGATTGGGAGCAGGAGGAAAAGGGGATGACAGAGGATGCTATGGCTGGATGGCATCACCGACTTGATGGACGTGAGTTTGAATGAACTCCGGGAGTTGGTGATGGACAGGGAGGCCTGGCGTGCTGCAATTCATGGGGTCCCAAATAGTCAGACACGACAGAGCAACTGAACTGAACTGAACTGAACTGATTCTATAAAATAGTTAATAGTGTTTATCATGCTTTGCCTTGAAGTAAACTGGTAATATTTTTAGAAGACAAATATTAATTTCATGAAAATTTTTTTTTGTTTTGGCTTACAACTAACCAGATTTTCATTTCTTTTCTGGATAACAAGTGACATTTTTCAAAGTATAGATGAGCCATATAGTTACCATTTTGTACTTATGTATAATAAACATATTTGAATGTCAAGTTACATGTTGTCTAGTTTTTTGTTTTTTTTGTCTGTCTATGTTGAATTTTAGGTACTGATTTCTGTCAATATGATCCAAACTGTGCTTTTAAAAAAAGTAGCACTGTTGGCATAAAGTGCAAATGCAAAGTGCAAATTTACATATCTTTCTGAAAGAAATAACCTTTCTTTTTAATCAGTTAGTTTCAGATATGCTGTGTAACTATACAACAAGTATTTTGTGCATTCATTTCAATCATTATGATAATAAGCTTAAAGAGATAAAAGCTGTTGTATTTCTTATGCTGCATTGTTAAACCTGTGCAAGTGTTTCAATTACCATAATTCTGAAAAATTTTATGGCTTAAAACTTTAAGGTAACATAGTCTCTTTTTTGTATTCAATTTTATTTTTTGTATTCAGTCTAAAATATCTGACAGCTGCTTTTGAATATGTTTTGTAGGTATTTGAAAAGAGTCAAGTGTAGGGTAGGACTGAAAAAAGGCTAGAACAAAGTTGATTCTGACAACCTATCATGTGTTAAGAAAGAATAAGATATTTTTGTGTATTACATGGTACTTTTATAAAAATAGCCTAAGTTTTTAGTAAAACTACTTTGTTTTATTTTTTTAGCATTTTATTTTTTCCTCATTGAATTTAACTACCTCTGAACATGCTTGGTAACTGCTTGGTCAATATACATTTCTGAACATTTATTGATCAGAATCTACTAGGTCCTTGGAATCTAATGGTGAAGACTATAGATACAGTTTCCTACATCTAGGAAGTTGGATTTCAGATAATGATGAGAGTAAGCCAAGCTGCATGCACATAGAAACTATTATTTAGCTCCCACTTTCAGATTTATAGATGATACTCTGCCAGTCTATCTAAAAGTGAGTCTTTATGTTTGAAAGCTTTTCTCTTTGAGGCACCATCAATCTCCAGTATATATCTTTGCTATCTAGTTTGGATCTATGATCTATGGCTTGCAGATGCAGCCATCCTTTTGTCTCATTTACTAGTAATTACTAGACCTTAACACGACTGCCTCTCTTTCCCCTCTCCATACCACCAAATTTGAATGTTTTAGGCTTCCTTAGCTCAGTAAGTTGCACTATTAATGATCCATTTGTTCTAAGTCTAATAAATCTATATTATCCTTAATTCTTCTCTTTCCATTACTCAACATATCCATTAAATCAGCAAGTTTTCCTGAATGTATCTGTTAGTTTTTATTTATCTCTAACAGAAATAGTGTCCTGGCTCACTTCTTTATATTTTTCATTATCAATGTCTCATTGAGCTATGGTTGCTTAGGCATTAATTTTGATAACTGGAAACAATTAAAACCTAAATTCTTTGTTAGGGGTTTTCTAAGTGACACTACTATTAATGTTTTTTTCTTGATGCAGTAATATCTAAAATAGATGAAGATGGAGAAAGTTAAGATAAAAGTAAAGGAAATATTTTAAAACTAAAAAAATTAAATTGGAACATTGGAATGCAACATATGACACCATATTTAATAGTCTTAATAAATATCACATTAAAATATATTTCAAAGCTTTGAATTTCTGTACATTACACTAAATTGTTAAACCTCTATATAAGCATATATTATATACATACTTTGGCCACCTCATGCAAAGAGTTGACTCATTGGAAAAGACTGAGGCTAGGAGGGATTGGGGGCAGGAGGAGAAGGGGATGACAGAGGATGAGATGGCTGGATGGCATCACTGACTCAATGGATGTGAGTTTGAGTGAACTCCAGGAGTTGGTGATGGACAGGGAGGCCTAGTGTGCTGCGATTCCTGGGGTTGCAAAGAGTTGGACATGACTGAACGACTGAACGGAACTGAATATATATTAAATAAAATGTTAAAATAGAAACAAGAGGCTTCAGATCCCCAGAATTTAATTATCTTTTAATGACTGGAAGGGGTCAGTTTTCATTCCAATCCCTAAGAAAGGCAATGCCAAAGAATGCTCAAACTACTGCACAATGGTAGTAAAGTAATGCTCAAAATTCTCCAAGCCAAGATTCAACAATATGTGAACCATGAAATTCCAGAGGTTCAAGCTGGATTTAGAAAAGGAAGAGGAGCCATAGATCAAATTGCCAACATCTGCTGGATCATCAGAAAAGCAAGAGAGTTCCAGAAAAACATCAACTTCTGCTTTATTGACTATGCCAAAGCCTTTGACTGTGTGGATTACAATAAAGCGTGGAAAATTCTGAAAGAGATTGGAATACCAGATCACCTGACGTGCCTCTTGAGAAATCTGTATTCAAGTCAAGAGGCAACAGTTAGACATGGGCATGGAACAACAGACTGGTTCCAGATTAGGAAAGGAGTACGTCAAAGCTGTATATTGTTACCCTCCTTATTTAACTTATATGCAGAGTACATCATGAGAAATCCTGGGCTGGATGAAGCACAGCTGGAGTCAAGATTGCTGAGAGAAATATCCATAACCTCCGATATGCAGATGACACCACCCTTATGGCAGAAAGTGAAGAAGAACTAAAGAGACTCTTGATGAAAGTGAAAGAGGAGTATGAAAAAGTTAGCTTAAAACTCACCTTTCAGAAAATGAAGAACATGGCATCCGGTCCCATTACTTCATGGCACATAGATGGGGAAACAGTAGAAACAGAAGCATAGTTTATTTGGGGGGCTCCAAAATCATTGCAAATGGTGACTGCAGCGATGGAATGAAGAGATACTTACTCTTTGAAAGGAAAGTTATGACCAGCCTGGACAGTATATTGAAGAAGGAAATGGCAACCCACTCCAGTGTTCTTGCCTGGAGAATCCCATTGATGGAAGAGCCTGGTAGGCTACAGTCCATGGTGTCACGCAGAATCGGACATGACTGAGTGACTTCACTTTCACTTTTCACTTTCATGCATTAGAGAAGAAAATTGGAACACACTCCAGTGTTCTTGCCTGGAGAATCCCAGGGATGGGGGAGCCTGGTGGGCTGCCGTCTATGGGGTCGCACAGAGTCGGACACGACTGAAGCGACTTAGCAGCAGCAGCAGACAGCATATTAAAAAACAGAGACATTGCTTACTGACAAAGGTCTTCTATTCAAGGCTATGGTTTTTCCAATGTCATGTATGGATGTGAGAGCTATAGTATAAAGAAATCTGAGCACCGAAGAATTGATGCTTTTGAACTGTGGTGTTGGAGAAGACTCTTGAGAGTCCCTTGGACTGCAAGGAAATCAAACCAGTACATCCTAAAGGAGATCAGTCCTGAGTGTTCATTGGAAGGACTGATGTTGAAGCTGAAACTCCAATACTTTGGTCACATGAAGGGAAGAACTGACTCACTGGAAAATACCCTGATGCTGGAAAAGATTGAAGGTGGGAGGAGAAAGGGATGACAGAGGATGAGATGGTTTGATGGCATCACTGACTCAATGGACATGAGTTTGAGTAAACTCCAGGAGTTGGTGATGGACAGGGTGGCCTGGTGTGCACAATCCATGGGGTTGCAAATAGTCAGACATGACTGAGTGACTGAAATGAACTGAACTAAGCTTATGATGAAGTCAAAAAAAGTTATAAAAACTTGTTCACATTCTCTGCCATTTCCATTCTCTTAAAATCCCCCAAACAGTTTGGATACAAATAAATATCTGCATCAATACTGAATACCCAGAAACCCAGTCAATGGACTAAAACTCCCCTATATTTTCAGATCTACTACTGTAGTGAGATGTTACCAGGTGTGGGGGTTTTCCCAGAAGCATATTAGTATTTGACAGATTTAGAAAGGCTGATTCAAGTAAACATTGTCCAAAGAGTATTGGAGAAAATAAATAAATAAACAGATTTATATCCAAGAGAAGGAATTCCATTCCAAAATCATACTGCCTTAATTCACCTGTTTAGCATTTTCATCTTGCCCACAGTGTGTGTTCTTCAAATGTATGCCTTACCAGTCCTGACCACTGAGGAGGACACTGGCTTTTCTGAACTGAGTATTGAGTAGAATGGCAGAATTTAATATTTAAGGATGACATATTATATATATATTTTTCTTAATTTATTATTAATGAGATCACTTCTACTTTTTAGTAGATAAAATAGGAACTTCTGTGAACTAATGATATTTTGAGAAACAAAAGCACATTCTTGTGTTCAGTTGTATCTGACTCTTTGCCACTCTGTGGACTGCAGCCCACCAGATTCCTCTGTCCATGGGATTTCCCAGGCAAGAACACCAGAGTAAGTTGCCATTTTCTACTCCAGGGGATCTTCCCCACATAGGGATCAAAACTGCGTGTCTTCTGCTTTGGCATGCAGATTCTTTACCACTGTATCACCATGAAATGCTGCAAATAGATAATGTTTTGAGAAACAAAAGTAATAAAAGTCAACAGAGGCTAGGATTGTTAATATAAAGGTGAAGAGAATTTAGCAGGATAACTAGCTGCCAGAGGAATCCTAGAAGTAATGTGTGAAAGTGAAGTCGCTCAGTTGTATCTGACCTTTTGTGACCCCGTGGACTGTAGCCTATCAGGCTCTCCATCCATGGGATTTTCCAGGCAAGACTGTTGGAGTGGATTGCCATTTCCTTATCCAGGGGATCTTCCTGACCCAAGAATCGAATGTGTGGTCATCATTATTTTGGTATCAGTATACTAGTTCCAGAATGTGCCAAAGAATGTAAGAAACCAAGTGAAACCAAACCATGGAACTGAGCTGCCCATAGCAATGCCAAAAGTATATAGTAATATACAGTTATTGATATAAATCATAGTGAATTTATTTAATTTTGCTTGAAACATTCACCTGTTGTGATGTTGTTCAGTAGTTAAGCTGTGTCCTCTTTGTGACTCCATGAACTGCAGCACGGCAGACTTCCTGACCTTCACTGTCTCCCAGAGTTTCCTCAAACTCATGTCCATTGAGTTAGGAATGCCATCCAACCATCTCATCCTGTGTCGTCCACTTCTCCTGCCCTCAGTCTTTCCCAGCATCAGAGTCTTTTCCAGTGAATTACCTGTTCCCATCGAGTGACCAAAATATTGTAGCTTCAGCTTCAGCATCAGTCCTTCCGATGAATATTTAGGGTTGATCTCCTTTAGGATT
>SJYA01009844.1:0-13961 GCA_006410615.1 Neotragus moschatus
TCATGATGTGGGGCAACTAAGCCCCTTGGACCACAACTACTGAACCCCAAACCCCTACAGCCAGTGCTCCGAAACAAAAGAAGCCGCTGGACTGAGAAGTACGTGTACCACAGCTAGAGAGTAGCCCTGCTAAATCGTGTGAGGAGCATCCAAGACCCAACACAGCCAAAAATAAATAAAAAGGTGGGATGAGGAATAAATGAGCTACTCTTTACTCCCAGGTATTTACAAAGAAAAGTTCCATGTGGACAGGGGCTGACTGTTCATCACATGGTCTTCTCCGTGGGGAGAATAACTGCCCACACAGGAAAGGTGCACAGTAAAAGTTTAATTACTAGTTTATGAACCTTAATCTCCTAACTCCTAGCCCTAGCTTCCTTTTCTGTAAAGGGTCTTGGAGAGTCCCCCACTTCCCAAGATTCTGGGACTAAATACTTGAAGTCAGTTCACAGGGCTCCTGGTTTGCATGGCTGTTCCTAAAGTTCCAGATGCTGAATGGTTCCTCATTTTCCAGTATTCCTGTCATGACATGATAAAAGATTCCTTTTTCCTTCTTCACATCTTTTTTGGCTTCCTGTGCACAAAAACGTGGGAATATAAAAAATGAATAATTAGGTCCCCTCCCCCCACAGGAAGACACAGTTTAAGGGAGAATCCTAGCAAGCTAACAGATGCTTTCAATAAAATGCAAAGCCCCCTATGGAAAGTATCCAGTCGAATTGGTAGAATCATTTAAGATCAACCTGGTAAAACTTAGCAGTTTCAGTGCATGCCCTGCCCTGCCCTTGACCTAGTAATTCCACTTCTAAGGATTTCCTCTTTTTTCCTACATAGCCTCACATTTGCAAAACGACATTGTGGATGATACACTAAAACATATCAATTTAACACAGAAGAAGTTAGTAATGGAAGAATTGAAAAAAGACATGACATACAGAAAGCAAATAGCAAAGTGGCAGACATAAGTCCTTATCAGTATTACACTAAATGTAAATGAATTAAATGCTCCAGTTAAAAGGCAGAGGTTTTCAGAAGTTGTTGGGTTTTTTTAAAATCATGGTTCAGCTATGCTGTCCGCAAAAAAAAAAAAAAATTCACTTTTTTTTTTTTTTCTCTTTGCCACTTGGCATGTGGGATCTTAGTTCCCTGACCAGGGATCAAACCCATGCTCGCACATTGGTAGAGCAGAATCTTAACCACTGGACTGCCAGGGAAGTCCCCAAAGACTCACCTTAGATTCAAAAACAAAAAGGCCAAAAGTGACTGGATGGAAAAGGATACTCCAGGCAAATAGTAACCAAAAGAGAGCTATATTAGCTATGCTGCTGCTGCTGCTAAGTCGCTTCAGTCATGTCCGACTCTGTGCGACCCCATAGACGGCAGCCTAACAGGCTCCCCCGTCCCTGGGATTCTCCAGGCAAGAACACTGGAGTGGGTTGCCATTTCCTTCTCCAGTGCATGAAAGTGAAAAGTGAAAATGAAGTCGCTCAGTCGTGTCTGACTCCCAGCGACCCCATGGACTGCAGCCCACCAGGCTCCTCTGTCCATGGGATTTTCCAGGCAAGAGTACTGGAGTGGGGTGCCATTGCCTTCTCCAATTAGCTATACTAGTATCAGATAAAACATGTTAAGACAAAAATTGTTACTTGAGACAAAAAACAAATTATATAATGATAAAATTTCAATCTATCAGGAAGAAATAATAATTATAAACATGAAAGCACCTAACAACAAAACCCAAAAATACATTAACAGAAATGTGATCAATTGAAAGAAATAATTCATCGGTGACTATAGTTTACTATCAAGGAAAGGAGTCAAAAGCTTGTGAAGTCGCTCAGCCGTGTCTGACTCTTTGCTACCCTGTGGAGTATAGCCCACCAGGCTCCTCTGTCCATGGGATTTTCCAGGCAAGAATACTGGGATGGGTTGCCATTTCCTTCTCCAGGGGATTTTCCTAACCCAGGGATCAAACCCAGGTCTCCTGCATTGCAGGCATATGCTTTAACCTCTGAGCCACCAGGGAAGCCCAGGAAGATGAAAATGTTAGAGTAGACATCATTTAAGATCTACTCACCTCCCTAAGCTTTTGAAGATGGATGTGGTTACCACAATGGACAGCAGAGTCAAAGCAGCAATGCAGAGAGAAAAAAAGCAGAAGAGTCTGACTTACAGAGCCTTATGGCATTGACTAGCTGATCACAGCATTCTTAGAAGTAAAATAGTTGGGAAGCCTACTAAATTCTTACTTGATCTGTTTAAGCAGAAAAGTTCTAGGTCATGTGAATAAAAGTCTAATTTGAATCTTTAAAATGGAGTATCATCGCCCCTCAGTCAATTCTCAGACCTGATCCAATTCACAAACCCAGAACATCTTTAATGAAGAAGAGGCTGAGTCCCCTTGAGGAAGGACCCAGTACACTACCAAAAATTCTTATATTAACCTTTCTCCCAGTCTTCTCCAATAGAACCTTTGGCCCTTTGCCAAGGTGAACATGCACTGGGCTAAAGGAAATACTTAGGCCTTTCACAGATTACTAGACAGTGGCTCTGAACCAACACAAATTTCAGGACACCCAAAACATCACTGTGGTCCATCAGTCAGAGTAGGGGCCTAATGGAAGTCAAGTTATCATTGGAATTTTATCTGGTTCATTTTCCAATGGATCCCTGAATTCATCTTGGGTTGTATCTCCAGTTCTGGAATGCATAATTGGAATAGATACACTTAGCAGCTGGACGAATCCTCACATTTGTTTCCTGACCTATAGAGTGAGAGCTGTTATGGTGGGAAAGGTCAAGTGAAAGCCACCAGTACTGTCTCTTCCTAATAAAATAGTAAACCAAAAATAATACTGCATTCCCGGAGGGGTGGGAGAGTGTCAATTAGGGGTGGAATTAGTGTCACCATTAAGGACTTGAAAGATGGAATAGAATGCACATCCCCATTCAGATCTGCAATCAGGCCTGTGCTGAGGACAGATGGAGCTTGGAGAATGACAGTGGGGAATCACAAGTAACTGGCTGGTTGACTCCAATGGCCCTACCAGATGTGGTTTCATTCCTTGAGCAAATAAACACATTCTCAATACCTGGTATGTAGCTATAGAGGTGGCAAATGCCTTTTTCTCCATCCTTGTCCAAGACCAGAAGTGGTTTCCTTTCAGCTGGCAAGGCCATCAGTATTCCTTCACTGTCCTACCTCAGGGGGTGCATCAGCTCTCCAGCCATAAGTCATAATTTAGTTTGCAGGTATTTTGATCAAATTACCCTTTCACAAGATGTCACATTGGTCCATTATATTAGTGACATTATGCTTATTGGACCTAGTGAACAAGAAGTAGCAATGATTCCAAACTTACTGGTAAGACATTTGTACGTCAGAGAGTAGGAAATACATTCAGCAAAAATTCAAGGCTCTTCTAGCTCAGTGATATTTTTAGAAGTCTTTCTTATATTCAGTTGACCCCAGATTTCTCTCTGGGCCTAGATTCCAGAAGATCCTGCAAAACATGCAGATCCCACCAGAAGTGGACAGCTGGAAAGCTACAGCCTCTCTGTGACAGTCCTGAAGGACAGCCATGACGGAGAGTCCTCCCAGTGGGCAGAACTTCAACTTCAGCTGTTTATTTTGCTTGGAGGGAGAAATGGCCAAATGTATGATTGCACACTGATTCATAGGCTGCAGCCAGTGGTATTATTGGATGGTCAGGGATTTGGAAGGAACATGATTGGAATTTGGGGGACTAGAAAGTCTGGGGAAGACTGTGTGGATAGACCTCCCTGAATGAGAGGGTGGGGAATGTGAAGATATTTGTATCCCATGTGAATGTTCACAGAGGCTGAACTCAACAGAGGAGGCGTTTAATAATAAATGGACAAAGTGACTTATTCTGTGAATACAAGTGAGCTTCTCTCCCCAGCCACTCCTGCCACAATGCAATGGACCTCATCAACAAGCGACCATGGTGGCAGGGATAGAGGTTATGCACAAGCTCGGCCGTATGGACTTCTATTCACTAAGGCCAGTACAACTATCAGTTCAGTTCATTTCAGTTGCTCAGTTGTGTCTGACTCTTTGCAACCCGTGGACTGTAGCACACCAGGCTTCCCTATCCGTCACCAACTCCCAGAGCTTGCTCGAATTCATATTCATTGAGTCAGTTATGCCATCCAACCATCTCATCCTCTGCCGTCCCCTTCTCCTCCTGCTTTCAGTCTTTCCCAGCATCAGAGTCTTTTCCAGTGAGTCAGTTCTTCATATCAGGTGGCCAAAATATTGGAGTTTCAGCTTCAGCCTCAGTCCTTCCAATGAATATTCAGGATTGATTTCCTTTAGGATTGACTGGTTTGATCTCCAAGAGGCTCTCAAGAGTCTTCTCCAACACCACAGTTCAAAAGCATCAGTTCTTTGGTGCTCAGCTTTCTTTATGGTTCAACTCTCACATCTATACATAACTACTGGAAAAGCCATATCTTTGACTAGACGGACCTTTGTTGGCAAAGAAATGTCTCTACTTTTTAATATGCTGTCTAGGTTGGTCATAGCTTTTCTTCCAAGAACCAAGCATCTTTTAATTTCATGACTGCAGTCACCATCTGCAGTGATTTTTGGAGCCCCTCAAAATAAAGACTGTCACTGTTTCCATTGTTTCCCCATCTGTTTGCCATGAAGTGATGGGACAGGATGCCATGATCTTTGTTTTCTGAATGTTGAGTTTTAAGCCAGCTTTTTCACTCTCCTATTTCACTTTCATCAAGAGGCTCTTTTGTTCAAGGATTTGCTTGCCAATGCAGGGGACCCGAGTTCAATCCCTGGCCTGGGATGATTCCACATGCCTCAAGGCAACTAAGCCTGTGAACCACAACTACGGAGCCTGCATCCTGTAACTACAGAAGCCCTGTGCCTTCAGCCTGTGCTCCGCAAAAAGAGAAGCCACCACAAGCCCATGCAATGCAAATAAGAGCAGCACCTGCTCACAACAACTAGAGAAAGTCCACTTGCAGCAACAAATATCCAGCACAACCAAAAATAAATAGAATACATTAAAACTACCGCCTGTGGGTTTATAGAAAGTCTTGTCTACTGTCACGGTGTTCCATACAGCATTCTTCTGATTGAGAAGCCCACCGCACAGCAAATGAAAATGAAGTGTGGCAAGGAATTTACTGATCTTACCGTATTCCCCATTATCCTAGAGTTATAGAATGGCCATTTGAAGACTCGTTACAGTACCAGCAAGGTGCAGGGCTGAGGCACGGTTGTCCAGGAGGCTGCATGTGGTCTGAATCTGATAGCCAAGACTCACGGACCCAGGAACCAAGGTTTGGATATGGGAGTGGCATCATCCACTATTACCACTAGGGATACCTAGCAAAACTTTTGCTTCCTGTCATTGTGACCTATGCTCTGCTGGCCTAGAGGTCTTTATTTCATTTTTGAATTTATTTCTTGGCTGCACTCGTGTGGCAGGTGAGCGCCTAGTTCCCCAGCCAGGTATTGAAGCCTCAACCCCGCACTAGGAGCACAGTGTCTTAACCACTAGACCACCAGGGAAGTCCCAGGGTCTTTATTTCAAAGGGAGGAGTGATTAGGCTGGGAGAAAAACAATGATTCTATTGAACTGGAAGTTACAGCTACCTGGCCACCTGGCCATTTTGGGTTCTTCAGGCCCCTGAATCAACAAGGAAGGAAGGGGGTTACTGTGCTGGCTGAGATGATGGGTCGTGATGTCCAAGAGGGAAAGTAGCCTGCTACTCCACAATGGAGGTATGGAAGAATACGTCTGGACCACAGGAGACCCATGAAGGCATCTGTTAGTACTGCCATTTCTTGTTGTTGTTCAGTCACTAAACTGTGTCCAACTCTTTGCGACCCCATGGGCTGCAGCACACCAGGCTTCCCCATCCTTCACTATCTCCCAGAATCTGCTCAAATTCATGTCTGTTGAGTCAGCGATACCATCCAACCATCTCATCCCCTTTTTGTCCCCTTCTCCTGCCCTCAATCTTTCCCAGCATCAGAGTCTTTTCCAGTGAGTTAGCTCTTTGCATCAGGTGGCCAAAGTTTTGGAGCTTCAGCTTCAGCAGCAGTCCTTCCAGCGAATATTCAGGGTTGATTTCCTTGCAATTCAAGGAACTCTGGAGAGTCTTCTCCAGCACCACAATTCAAAAGTGTCAATTTTTCGACACTCAGCCTTCTGTATGGTCCAGCTCTCACAGGAGTATTATTGTGGTCATGTGATTAAGGCCAGTAAAGTACCACAACACCCCAGTTCAGTCAGGACTACTAATGGTCCAGACCTTTCAGGAATGAAGTTTTGTGTCACTCAATGAGGTAAAGAACCATGATCCCTCAGGTGCTTGCTGAGGGCAAAGGGAATATGGAACAGGTAGTAGAAGAAGGTAGTTAATACCCGCTATGACCCATGACCAGTTACAGAAATGAGGATGGAAATCATCATGAGTACATCTTCCTTTCTAAAAATATATTTATTTTTAATTGAGGGATAATTGCTTCACAATATTGTGTTGTTTCTGCCAGCCCTTTATTTATTTATTTTTGCTGTGAACATGTGTGTAGTATCTATATAGCAAATATCTTTGCTTTCCTCATCTTATCCTCTGACCATGTAATGATATATTTCTTTCTTTCTTTGACTGTGCCAGGTCTCAGTTCTGGCACACGGAATCTTCAGACTTCATTGCTGAATGCGAGATCTTTTATGTAGGGTCTTTTCACTGTAGCATGTGAACTCTTGGCTGCAGTGTGTGGGACCTAGTTTCCTGACTGGATGGAATCCAAGTCCCCAGCGTTGGGAGCATAGAGTCTTAACTGCTGGACCACCTGGGAAGTCCCAACATTCAGTATATTGACTATAGCACAACGTTTAAGTAGTCCTGAATATTCATTGGAAGGACTGATGTTGAAGCTGAAGCTCCAATACTTTGGCTACCTGACTCGAAGAGCTGACTCATTTAAAAAGACCCTGATCCTGGGAAAGATTGAAGGCAGGAGGAGAAGGGGGTGACAGAAGATGAGATGGTTGGATGGCATCACCGACTCAATGGACATGAGTTGGAGTAAACTCCGGAAGTTGGTGATGGACAGGGAAGCCTGGTGTGCTGTAGTCCATGGGGTCGCAAAGAGTTGGACATGACTGAGTGAATGAACTGAACTTCACATCATAGAATTTAACTTACAGGATATCAAGGACAAAAGTAAATATCACCCAAGGACTTTGTATTCNGGTGATGGACAGGGAAGCCTGGTGTGCTGTAGTCCATGGGGTCGCAAAGAGTTGGACATGACTGAGTGAATGAACTGAACTTCACATCATAGAATTTAACTTACAGGATATCAAGGACAAAAGTAAATATCACCCAAGGACTTTGTATTCTCTGCTAGAGAAAGGGTTAGTACATTTTCATCGTGCTGGTGTTAGGTAAGTTGTAATGGTGTTAGGTAAAAGTATGACCTGGTTAGCATCTTTTTTTGAAAATTAAGTATGATTTAAGGAGATGTGTATGATTGCCAAGTTGACAAGAGGTGGACTTGTGATGGTTAATTTTGGGTGTCAATTTCACTAGGCCGTGGTATCCAGATATTCAGTCAAATATTATTCTAGATCTCTGAAGGTATTTTTTTTTATGAGATCAACATACAAATATTAACACTGAAATGAGTCAGGCCAAGAGGGACAAATACCATATGATTCTATTCCTGTGAGAGACTGAGAATAGGCAAATTCATAAAGACAGGAAATAGAATGATGGTTGCCAGGATATGGAAGAGGGGGGACTGCAAAACATACAGGGTTTCTTTGGGAGATGACAAAAATGTTCTGGAATGAGATAGTGGTGGTGGTTGTATAACACTGTGTGTATATGAAAAATCAGTGAATTGCCATATTTTGTGTGTGTTTTGTTTCTGTTCTGTTTGTCTGTTTTGGTCACACTGCATCGCTTGTAGGGTCTTAGTTCGCCAACCAGAGATCACACCTGTGCCCAGAATCCTAACCACAGGACCACCAGAGAATTTCCCATGAACTGTCTACTTTAAATTTTATGCTACAGGAGTTTACCTCAATTTAAAAGTTGCCCAACATTTTGGAGTGTACCTGGCCTTAGTGACTTGCAGCTAATCAATAGAAGGCAATATAGAAGATGACAGAAGTAACTGCGTGAAGCTGGAGGAACTGGGGATTCTGCCTTGCCCTCTGCTGGCCACTTACTCCAGGTTGAACGAGCCACCACGTCCTGAGGACCAGGGAGAGGAAACTAAGACCTCCCAACTGGAGACAGACTTTATTTTCTTGGGCTCCAAAATCACTGTGGATGGTAACTGCAGCCATGAAATTAAAAGACATTTGCTTCTTGGAAGAAAAACTATGACAAACCTAGACAGCGTACTAAAAAGCAGAGACATCATTTTGCTGACAAAGGTCTGTATAGCCAAGGCTGTGGTTTTTCCAGTGGTCACGTACAGATGCGAGAGTTGGACCATAAAGAAGGCTGAGCGCCAAAGAATGGATGCTTTTGAACTGTGGTGCTAAAGAAGACTCTTGAGAATCCCGTGGACTGCAAGGAGACCAAACCAGTCAATCCTAAAGGAAATCAATCCTGAATATTCGTTGAAGGAACTGATGCTGAAGCTGAAGCTCCAACACTTTGGTCACTTGAAGCGAAGAACTGACTCATTAGAAAAGACCCTGGTGCTGGGAAAGACAGGGCAGGAGAAGGGGGCGACAGAGAATGAGATGGTCAGATGGCATCACCAACTTGATGGACATGAGTCTGAGCAAGCTTCGGGAGACAGGGGAGGACAGAGGAGCCTCGTGTGCTACAGTCCTTGAGATGGCAAACAGTTGGACACGACTGAGCAACTGAGAAACGGTAACTGTCAGCCAGCACCTGCTGCCCCCCGCCTGTGGTGGTGAGCTCTGCAGCCTCAGGAGAGTGTCCTTTAGCTGCAGCTCTAGCCACCATCTTGACCTCAAGCTCCCAAGAGACTCAGAGCCAGAAATGCCTGGGCAAGCCACTTTCTAATTCCTGACCTATGGAAACTGAGATAACAAGTGTTTGTTAATTACTGACTTTGGGCATAATTTGCTACAGAGCGATGGATAACTGATACAGACATGTAAGATGTTTGCACGTGCGTGTGCTCAGTTGCACAGTCACGTCCCACTCTTTGCAGCCCCGAGGACTGTGGCCTGCCAGGCTCCCCTGTCCATGGAATTTTCCAGGCAAGAATACTAGAGTGGGTTGCCATTTCCTATTCCGGGGGATTTTCCTGACCCAGGGATCAAACTCACGTCTTCTGTGTCTCCTGCATCGGCAGGCAAATTATTTACCAATGCCACACCTGGGGAGGCCCTGCAAGATCTTTAATTGCAGGTTAGTTGGTAAAAGCAAAAGATTCAGAACAACTCAAGTGTTTGTCACTACTAACAAATGACTTGTCCCAACCTCAGATTGGGGTGTTACATCCCTCAGGGTAGGTCAGCCCCAGCTGTCACGGGCTGGAAGATATCCTGGTTGAGGGGCCTCAGGAGGGAAGCCAGCCCTAGAATGTGGTCTGGAGCAGCTGAGCCCCAAGCCCTTCCAGTGCGCTTTAGTTTTCTAGCTTTTTTAGAGACATGGTCACCAGAATTCCAGACCCATGCCTTATCCTTTTTTTCCCAGTCACCCCAAGACCTTCCTTTCTCTTCCTCTGATGGAGCCCTTTTCACAACCAGAGTTTGTAACTGAGCAGTACCCCATAGGACCTTCACAGGACAGACCTCACTTCCCGTGTCCTTTGCCTGCCTCTCCTCTATAGAAATAACTTTAGGCCTTCCCCAAGTTCCAAACAAATTTAATCAGAGAAGTGAGAAAATGCAGCGAGAAAAGAAAACAGTCAAGCGAGACAAGATAGTAACAGTCTAGTAAACAGATTCAAGAAACTTTAGTTCTTCCTCAAGGGCTGTAGATAATATTCTGAGTCCTGTCCTTTGAATTATTTTTCAGATACTGAACCCTCAACCAGGCAGAAGAAGTTAACTGCATGCTGCCCACAAGCACATAGACTCCAGACCTGTTGGAAGCAGGAGGCTGATGATGTTTACTTCTAGTGATCTCAACACCAGCCAATGAAAAGAATGTCCACAAGCTGATCACACACCCCAAACTCCCCTCCCTCACTCTGTCTTTAGAAACCTTTCCCTGAAAGCCATCAGGGAGTTCAGGCCTTTTGAGCTCTAGCTGCCTGGACTCCTTGCTTGGCACCCTGCAATAAATGCTGCACTTGGTGGCTCAGAGGTTAAAGTGTCTGCTTGCAATGCAGGAGACCTGGGTCCNAAACTCCCCTCCCTCACTCTGTCTTTAGAAACCTTTCCCTGAAAGCCATCAGGGAGTTCAGGCCTTTTGAGCTCTAGCTGCCTGGACTCCTTGCTTGGCACCCTGCAATAAATGCTGCACTTGGTGGCTCAGAGGTTAAAGTGTCTGCTTGCAATGCAGGAGACCTGGGTCCGATCCCTGGGCTGGGAAGATCCCCTGGAGAAGGAAATGGCAACCCACTCCAGTGTTCTTGCCTGGAGAATTCCAGGGATGGAGGAGCCTGGTGGGCTACAGTCCACGGGGTCGCAAAGAGTCAGATACAACCAAGCGACTTCACTTCACTTCACTTCCTAGTGTCAGTAGACTGGTTTTACTGTGAGTGGGCAAGTGGACCCAAGTTTGGTCTCATAACACATTGATTATGATTGTGATTAAATTATTGTCAGTGTGATCTTTTGATGTACAGTATCTCTTTGGAGAGGATGCTGTAGGGGCCTCCCTCAGATCTCCTTTACCGGCTGGTGCACCTAGCTCAGCTGTTGCAAGTATTGTCTGCTAACAGCTCACAGTCACCCACTGTGAATTGCTCTCATCCTAACTGCCTCAGCGGGGAGGTTACGCCTCCCAAAACACACACCTAGGCAAGCCCACACCAATGACCAACTGGCATGAAGAACCAGCAAAATGAGACCAACTTTGCTGCTCTTTACACTCTCGAGTCCACCCTAAAGAGGTGGAGGCTTGACTCCAGCTGAGCCCAGTTCCTTGCCTGCTCCTTCTCTAACTGTCATGCATTCTCTTCTCCCTCTTTGGTTTCTCCCAAACCCATCCAACCTTGAATCCCTATCTCAGGCTTAGCTTCTTGAGAACCCAACCTAGGTGGGAGCAAACATCAGTTCTCTGAAGGCAGGAACTATGTCCATCTCATTCACTGTTCGTTCACTGCTGTATGCTCAGGGCCTAACACAAAGCTGGGTACACAGTAGGTACTCCGTAAACGTTCTCGTGGTCAAGTCACAAGCCCACATTAGCGCTTCAGGAGAACAGGGAGGAATCCTATTACCGTGGTTACAGGGTGAAGGGGTGACTAAAGGATCAACAGGCTTTGTCAAGACCTTCCATCCTCTGTTATCTCTGGCACGTTTCTCCTGCAAACTCAAGATCCACCAACACCTTCACCTGCCTTGAGGGCCCCTTGGAAAAGAAGGCACGTTGATCTACTTGTTTCCTCTGTTGCTTGTCCTGTGGGTGTCATTTCCAAGAACCCATTGCTAATCCAAGGTCATGGAGATCAGCTTCTGTGTTTTCTTCTAAGGAGAAGAAATTCACTTCAAGGAGATCCAGCCAGTCCATGCTAAAGGAAATCAGTCCTGAACATGCATTGGAAGGACTGATGCTGCAGCTGAAACTCCAATACTTTGGCCACCTGATGTGAAGAACTGACTCATTGGAAAAGACCCTGATGCTGGGAAAGATTGAAGGCCAAAGGAGAAGGGGGCAGTAGAGGATGAGATGGTTGGATGGCATCACCAACTCAATGGACATGAGTTTGAGCAAGCTCTGGGAGTTGGTGATGGACAGGGAAGCCTGGCGTGCTGCAGTCGAAATGGGATTGCAAAGAGTCGGACAAGACTGAGTGACTGAACTGACTTTCTTCTAAGAGTAGTATGATTTTAAATCTTATGTTCAGGTCTTTGATCTATTTTGAGTTAATTTTTGTGTATGGTGTGAAGTAGGGGTCCAACTGCTTTGTTTTTACACGTGGATATCCAGGATACCCAGTTGTTCTGGTGCCATTTGCTGAAGAGACTACTCCTTCCCCATCAAATGGTCTTGGCACCTGTTATAAGCTGAATGTTTGTATCCCCCGTAAATGTGTAGTTGAAGCCCTAACCCCCAATATGATGGTTAGGAAGTGGGGCCTTTGGGAGGTAATTAGAGTTTAATGGATTCATGAGAGTGGGGCTTAATAGTAGGGATTAGTACCTGGGACGGGGAAGCCTGGTGGGCCGCCGTCTATGGGGTTGCACAGAGTTGGACACGACTGAAGCGACTTAGCAGCAGCAGCAGCAGAGAGATACCAGATCTCTCTGTCTCTCTCTTTCTCTGCCGGGTGAGGACACAGCAAGAAGCCAGCCATCTACAAGCCAGGAAGAGAGCTCTCACCTGGAACTGACTTGGCTAGCGTCTTGATTTGGGACCTAACAACATCCAGAACTATGAGAAATCAACGCCTGTTGCTTAAGCCACCCAGACTTCTGTAATTTTGCTATAGCAGCTCAAGCAGACTAAAACAGCACCCTTGTTAAAAATCAATTGATTGGGCTTCCCTGGTGTCTCAGTGGTAAAGAATCACCTGCCGATGCCGGAGACATGGGCGCGATCCCTGATCCAGAGAGATTCCACATGCTGCAAGACAACCAAACCCATGCACCGCAGCTACTGAGCCTGTGCCCGAGAGCCTGTGCTCTGCAGCGAGAGGAGCCACTGAGGGAGAACTAGAGAGCAGTTCTAATTCCACTACTTGGAGTTCTAGTTCTAGCCCCTGCTCACCATAGCTGCAGAAAAGCCCGCACAACAGTGAAGACCCAGCATGGCCAAATATATATATTTTTTTTAAAAAAATCAATTGACCATGAATGGAAACCTTTATTTCTGGATTCCCAATTCTATTCTATTGATATATCTGTTTACCCTTATGCAAGTACCATGCTGTCATGATTACTGTGGCTTTGGAATAGTTCTTGAAATCAGAAAGTGAGGTTTTCCAACTTTGTTCTTCTATCTCAGGTCAGTTGTTCTGAGGAAGAAATGTCTACTCACATCCTTAGCCCTTTTAAAATCAAGTTATTTATATTTTCATTATTGAGTGGTTTTAAAAAAAAGTTATTTTGGTATACTAAATGTAAGTCCTTTGCCAACTGTATGATTTGTGGTTGTTTCCTTCGATTCCGGGGGCTGCCTTCTTCATTTTCTTGACGATATCATTTGCAGCACAAAACTTTTTAGCTATGATGAAGTCTTAAATTACCTGATTTTCCTTTTGTTGCCTTGCTTTTGCCATCATAGCTAAGTAACTGTTGCCTATTCTAAAGTCCCAGGTGGCTCAGTTGGTAAAGAACCCGCCTGCCAATGCGGGAGATGTAAGAGATGCTAGTTCAATTCCTGGGTTGGGAAGGTCCCCTGGAGGAGGAAATGGCAACCCCTTCCAGTATTCTTGCCTGGAAGATTCCATGGACAGAGGAGCCTAGCAGGCTACAGTGCATGGGGTCGCAAAGAGCTGGACCCGACTGAGCATGAGCCCACCCCACTCCATTAAGGTCATAGACATGTTTCCCTATATACAGCGGGTATCCAACTCTATACTTTGACATGTAGGTATCCAATTATCCCAACACCTTTTGTTGAAAAGACTGTTCATTTCTCACTGAGCACCCTTGCCAAATGCCTTTTTAGTATAATTGTATGCTATGCAATAATTGGGACAAATTCAGTTAAACTTTTTTCTATGCTTATCTGAAATTCAAATTTACCTGGGTCTTCTGCACTTGTGTTTTCTGAATCCTGCAACTCTATACTGGCATCTAGTGGGTAGAGGGCAGGGATGCTGCTAAACATTCTCCAACACTCGGGACAGTTCA
>SJYA01009845.1:0-14334 GCA_006410615.1 Neotragus moschatus
ATGTCTTGAGGCATCGGTGAACCTCTCTTCCATCCTTGTCTCTGTGACCTCTTAGCCGAGGTGGTCTGCTTGGGTCACAGTCTGTGGGACCTGATCTTCCCCAACTCTGGGCAGCCTGAGGAGCCTGAGGGCCAGTTGGATTGGGCGCCTGACTCCTTCAGTGATGACAGCTGGGTAGAGGCTGGTGACCTGGCCCGAGGGAGCTGCCAGCTGGCATCTGCATCCTCTTAGCCAGGACCAGGATTTGGAGGGTGAAAGTTGTATCTTGGGACCTTCTCCTTTCTTGTCAGGACAAAGAATAACATTTGTGTGGTAGAAATTTACCTCATTACTTGACCTGACCCCAGGAACAAAGGATCTGACACCAAAAAGTTTGTAACAACTAACCACGCCCCTCCTTCACCTTTTGTTTTTAAAGGGTCTTGCCAAAAGCTTTCAGTAACTTTGGGGTTCTTAGGGCATGAGCCACCGATCTCCTTGTATGACCCTCTAATAAACCTTTCTCTGTGCCAGACTCTGCAATGCTTTAATATTGATTGGCCTCACTATGCGTTGGGGACATGGACTTGTGATTCAGTAACAAGGACAGAGAATAACATTGATTTGGTAGAGATTTACAGGAATGTCATTATTTGACGTCATGACCTGACTTCAAGAACAATGGTCTGACACCAACAATGGATCTGACACCAAGCAACAACTAACCATGCCCTTCCTCATCTTTTTGCTTTAAAAGGACTTGCTGAAAGCTCCCAGTAACTTTAGGGGTTTTAAGGCATGAGCCACCCATCTCCTTGCATGTTCCTGTAATAAACCTTTCTCTGTTCCAAACTTCAGTGCTTTAGTATTGTTTGGCCCCAATGTGTGTCAGGCACACAGACTTGTGTTATTTGGTGACAAGAGTTGCTGTACTTGTGGGCAAGCATTATAAACTGCCCAGAACACTTTGTCTCCTTTGATTCAACATCTTTGACCAGATAAGTGTTATTTGATATTTGAAATGATACATTCCAAAGTCATAATATGAAAAAAAATGTACAAAGCACCTTACAATTCTGCTCATTTCTCATGCTAGTAAGGTTATGCTCAAAATCCTTCAAGCTAGGCTTCAACAGTGTATGAATTGAGAACTTCCAGGTGTATAAGCTGAATTTAGAAAAAGCAGAAGAACCAAAAATCAAATTGCTGTGTTTGCTGGATCATAGAGAAAGCAAGGGAATTCCAGAAAAACATACACTTCCGCTTCATTTTCACCTTTGACTGTGTGAATCACAACAAACTGTGGAAAATTCTTAAAGAGATGGAAATACCAGACCACCTTATCTGTCTCGTGAGAGACCTGTATACAGGTCAAGAAGCAACAGTTAGAATCACACATGGAACAATGGACTGGTTCAATACACGGTGTGTTCTCTGTCTCTGATAACTTCTCTTACCAATTTAAAAATAGTTTCTCTTTCTGTAATATGATCTCAATGAGTTTCTTAGCACTATTATTCAGATTAGTAGTGGTCTCTTGATTTGTGTCCTTCCAAAATCACTTGCTTATAGGATTTTTTTTTAATCTCAGTGATGGTATATATTTCAAATCCTTTATAGGTACTAAACCTGATTATTATTAAATCATTTATTTTTTAAGCTTTTTATCTTATATTAAGGTATAGTAAACAGTGTGCCTGAAGAACTATGGACTGAGGTCCGTAATATTGTATGGGAGGCAGTGAACAAAGCCATCCCAAAGAAACAGAAAGCAAGAAGGCAAAATGGTCATCTGAGGAGGCTTTACAAACAGCTGAAGAAAGCAGAGACGTGGAAAGCAAGGGAGAAAGGGAAAGATATATCCAACTAAACACAGAGTTCCAAAAAATAGCAAGGAGAGACAAGAAGGCCTTCTTCAGTGAACAGTGCATAAAACTAGAAGAAAACAGGAGAAGAGGAAAGACTAGAGATCTCTTCAGGAAAATTGGAAACACCAAGGGAATATTTCACCCAAAGATGGGCACAATAAAGGTAAGGAATGGGAGAGACCTAATAGACATTGAAGAGATCAAGAAGAGATGGAAAGAATACATGGAAGAGCTGTACAAAAAAAAGCTCTTAATGAACCAGATAACTATGATGATGTGGCCAGTCACCCAGCATCTCATGTTCTGGGATGTGAAGTCAAGTGGGCCTTAGGAAGCACTGCCATTAATAAAGCGAGTGGATGTGATGGAATGCCAGCAGAGCTGTTTGAACTTCAGAGGATGATGCCATCAAGCTGTTGCATTCAATATGTCATCAAACCTGGAAAAACCTAGCAGTGGCCACAGGACTGCAAACGGTCAGTCCTCATCCCAATTCCCAAGAAGGGTAGTATTAAAGAATTTTCTAACCATCAGACAATTGCACTCACCTTCCATGCTAGTAAGGTCATGCCTAAAATCTTGCATGTTAGGCTTCAGCATTATGCAAACCAGGAACTTCCAAATGTCCGATCTGGGTTTAGAAAGGGCAGAGGAACCAGAGATCAAATTGCCAATATTTGCTGGATCTTAGAGAAAGCAAGGGAATTCCAGAAAAACATATACCTCTGTTTCATTGACTATGCTAAAGCCTTTGAATGTGTGGATCGTAACAAACTGTGGAAAGCTCTTAAAGAGAAGGGAATACCAGACCGTCTTACCAGTCTCCTGAGAAACCTGTGTGCAGGTCAAGAAGCAACACTTAGAACCCTGTAAGGAACAACTGATTGGTTCAAGATTGAGAAAGAAAGGGGTACACAGGGCTGTCTGCTCTCATCCTGTTTGTTTCATGTATACGCTGAGCACATCATGAGGGATGCTGGGCTGGATGAGTTATAAGCGGGAATCAAGATAGGCAGGAGAAGCACCAACAGCCTCAGGAATGCGGGTGATCCCACTCTAATGACAGAAAGTGAAGAGGAGCTGAAGAGCTTCCTGATGAGGACGAAGGAGGAACGGGAAAGAGCTGGCCTAAAACTGAATATTAAAGAAACTAAGATCATGGCATCCAGCCCCACTACTTCATGGCGAATAGAAGGTAAAAGTGGAAGTAGCGACAGATTTCCTTTTCTTGGGCTCTAAAATCACTCCGGATTCTGACTGCAACCATGAAATCAGAAGATGATTGCTGCTTGGCAGGAAAGCTACGACAAACCGAGATAATGTGTCCAAAAGCAGAGACATTACTCTGCCGACAGAAGTCCATATAGTCAAGGCTGTGGTCTTCCCAGTGGTCACATACGGTTGTGAGAGCTGGACTGTAAAGAAAGCAGAGCAACAAAGTATTGATGCCTTCAAACTGTGGTGCTGGAGGACTCCTGAAAGTCCCTTGGACAGCAAGAAGAGCGAACCAGTCTTAAGGGAAATCAACCCTGAATACTCATTGGAAGGACTGATGCTGAAACTGAAGCTCCAATATTTTGGTCATCTGATGTTAACAGTTGACTCATTGGAAAAGTCCTTGATGCTGGGAAAGATTGAGGGCAGAAGGAGAAGAGAGCGTCAGAGGATAAGACAGCTGGATGACATCACAGATGCAATGGACATGAACTTGCATGTTCCTTGCAAACTTTGGGAGATGGTGAGGGACAGGGTGGCCTGGCGTGCTGCAGTCCATGGGGTCTCTATGAGTCAGATACGACTGGGCAACTGAACAACAACAGCAATAAATAGTTGATTAACAATATTGTGGTAGTTTCAAGTGTACAGCGTAGTGATTCAGTTACACTTGAACACATGTTTATTCTTTTTGAGATTCTTTTCTTAGGTTGTTGTATAATATTGAGCAGAGTTCGTTATGCTATACAGTAGGTTCTTGTTAGTTACTCATTTGAAATATAGCAGTGTGTACTATACTCACACTGTACTATATATATATCAATCTCAAATTCCCTAACTATCCCTCCCCAGCCCTTTCCCTGGTAACTGTAAGTTCATTTTCTAAGTCTGTGAATCTGTTTCTGTTTTATAAAGAAGTTCATTCATGTCATTTCTCTTTAGATTCAACTTGTAAGTATCAGGTTGTTTCCTTTCTCCCTGGTTCTTGTCTTATCATAGCAAAGATTTGGGATAACAGACTAGTTGCAGCTCAAGCAGGTGGGATTAATTAAGCAGGCTGCAGATAGTACACTCACACGTTGTGAGAGCAGGCTGACCCTGCTGGAGTCCCCCCTCACCCCTCTTGGCTTCCTTTGTTATACTTTCTGTCTCCTCCTCTTGGTGGTTCCTGGGGCCTGATTGGTTCAGCCCCATGCAAAATAGGGCTGTATCCACCACCTATCGGAGAGGGGAATGCAAGTAGGGCATATGCTCAAGGCCAGTCAGGGAAGCTGATGTGTCTGGACCTGGTTTCCTGCCAGAGGTTCTCACTCTGGTTCTTGGTTTCTTTTTTCACAGGCTGCTGCTGGTTTTTTTCCCCATCTGGTTGCTACTTTCTCTAGCCACCATCTTGGACTCCTTTTCTATTCTAACTGCCTAACAGTATATGATATGATGGTTTTCTTTCTCTGACTTACTTAGGATGATAATCCCTAGATTCATCTCTTTTGCAGCAAATGACACTATTTCCTTCTTTTTAATGGCTGAGTGATATTCCACCCATCTTTATTCATTTCTCTGTTGATGAACATTTAGGTTGCTTATATATCTTGGCTATTTGTAAATAGTGCTGCAGTGAACACTGGGGTGCATGTATTTTTTGGATCAACTTTTTCTCCAGATAAATGCACAGGAGTGGGATTGCACCATCATCCAGTAGCTCTATTTTCAGTTTTTTAAGGAGCCTCAATACTGTTCTCCATAATGGCCATACCAGTTTATATTCTCACCAACAATATAAGAGGGTTCCCTTTCTCCATGNCGTGCTGCAGTCCATGGGGTCTCTATGAGTCAGATACGACTGGGCAACTGAACAACAACAGCAATAAATAGTTGATTAACAATATTGTGGTAGTTTCAAGTGTACAGCGTAGTGATTCAGTTACACTTGAACACATGTTTATTCTTTTTGAGATTCTTTTCTTAGGTTGTTGTATAATATTGAGCAGAGTTCGTTATGCTATACAGTAGGTTCTTGTTAGTTACTCATTTGAAATATAGCAGTGTGTACTATACTCACACTGTACTATATATATATCAATCTCAAATTCCCTAACTATCCCTCCCCAGCCCTTTCCCTGGTAACTGTAAGTTCATTTTCTAAGTCTGTGAATCTGTTTCTGTTTTATAAAGAAGTTCATTCATGTCATTTCTCTTTAGATTCAACTTGTAAGTATCAGGTTGTTTCCTTTCTCCCTGGTTCTTGTCTTATCATAGCAAAGATTTGGGATAACAGACTAGTTGCAGCTCAAGCAGGTGGGATTAATTAAGCAGGCTGCAGATAGTACACTCACACGTTGTGAGAGCAGGCTGACCCTGCTGGAGTCCCCCCTCACCCCTCTTGGCTTCCTTTGTTATACTTTCTGTCTCCTCCTCTTGGTGGTTCCTGGGGCCTGATTGGTTCAGCCCCATGCAAAATAGGGCTGTATCCACCACCTATCGGAGAGGGGAATGCAAGTAGGGCATATGCTCAAGGCCAGTCAGGGAAGCTGATGTGTCTGGACCTGGTTTCCTGCCAGAGGTTCTCACTCTGGTTCTTGGTTTCTTTTTTCACAGGCTGCTGCTGGTTTTTTTCCCCATCTGGTTGCTACTTTCTCTAGCCACCATCTTGGACTCCTTTTCTATTCTAACTGCCTAACAGTATATGATATGATGGTTTTCTTTCTCTGACTTACTTAGGATGATAATCCCTAGATTCATCTCTTTTGCAGCAAATGACACTATTTCCTTCTTTTTAATGGCTGAGTGATATTCTACCCATCTTTATTCATTTCTCTGTTGATGAACATTTAGGTTGCTTATATATCTTGGCTATTTGTAAATAGTGCTGCAGTGAACACTGGGGTGCATGTATTTTTTGGATCAACTTTTTCTCCAGATAAATGCACAGGAGTGGGATTGCACCATCATCCAGTAGCTCTATTTTCAGTTTTTTAAGGAGCCTCAATACTGTTCTCCATAATGGCCATACCAGTTTATATTCTCACCAACAATATAAGAGGGTTCCCTTTCTCCATGCCCTCTCCAGTATTTACTGTTTGTGGATTTTTTGATGATAGCCATTTTTACTGTTGTGATATCTCGTTGTAGTTTTGATTTGCATTTCACTAATAATTAGCAGTGCTGAACATCTTTTCACATGCCTCCTGGCCATCTATATGTTTTCTTTGCAGAGATATCTGTTTACATCTTCTGCCTGTTTTCTGATTGATGCTGTTCAGTGTTGTGAGCTGTTTGTAAATTTTGAAGACTAATCCCTGTTTGCCACATGATTTGCAAATATTTTCTACCAATCTGTGCATTGTCTTTTCATTTTGTTTATGATGTTGTTTGCTATGTAAAAGCTTTTGAGTTTCAGTAAGTCCCATTTGTTTATTTCCATTACTCTGGGAGACAACTGCGATTTTTGTCAGAGAGGGTTTTGCCTGTTTTTCTCTAAGAGTTGTATAGTGTCTGGTCTCACGTTTAGGTCTTTACTCCATTTTGAGCTTATTTTTGTGTATGGTGTCAGGAAATGTTATAATTCCATCTTTTCTACATGTAGCTAGCTGTCCAGTTTCCCCAGCACCATTTATTGAAGTCACTTTCTTTTTCCCCATTGTATCGTCTTTCCTCCTTTGTTGTAGATTAATTGACCATAGGTCCAGCGGTTCACTTCTGAGCTTTCTATCCTGTTCCATTGATTAATATTTCTGTTTTTCTGGTGTTTGTGTGTATGTCAGTACCATATTGTTTTGATGACTATAACTTCGTAGTTTAGTCTGAAGTCAGTGAGCTTGATTCCTCCAACTCCATTTTTCTTTCTCAAGATTGCTTAAAATAGTCTTTTGGTTTCAAATAAATTTTAAGATTTTTTAGATTCTAGTTTTATGAAAAATTCCATATGGTAGTTTGACAGGGGTTGCATTGAGTCTGTAGATTGTCTTAGGTAATACAGTCATTTTGACATTATTGATTCTTCCAACCCAAGAACATGGTAAATCTTTTCATCTGTTTGTGTCATTTTTAAAATGTCTTTCAACAGTGTCTTACAGTTTTTGGAGTATAAGTCTATTGTCTCCTTAAGTAGGTTTATTCTTTTATTGGAGCATTTAATCCATTTATATTCAAAGTAGTTATCAATATGTGTGTTCCTATTACCATCTTCTTGTTTTGTGTGGTTTTGTGGGGTTTTTCTTCTCTTGTGTTTCCTGCCTAGACAAGTTCCTTAGCATTTGTTGTAAAACTGGTTTGGTGGCACTGAATTCTCTTAGCTTTTGCTTTCTGTAAAGGTTTTGATTTCTCTGTCAAACTTGAATGAGATCCTCGCTGGGTAGAGTAATCTTGGCTATAGGTTTTTTCTTTCTTTCTTTCTTTTTTTTTTTTTTTTGAGTTCTTGTTAGTTTTCTTTATTATTATTATTTCTTTTTACTTTACAATATTGTATTGGTTTTGCCATACATCAACATGAATCCGCCATGGATGTACAAGTGTTCCCAATCCTGAACCCCCACCCACCTCCCTCCCCATACCATCCCTCTGGGTCATCCCAGTGCACCAGCCCCAAGCATCCTGTATCCTGCATTGAACCTAGACTGGCACTGTTTATAATAGCCAGGACATGGAAGCAACCCAGATGTCCATCAGCAGATGAATGGATAAGAAATCTGTGGCACATATACACAATGGAGTATTAGTCAGCCATTAAAAAGAATGCATTTGAATCAGTTCTAATGAGGTGGATGAAACTGGAGCCGATTATACAGAGTGAAGTAAGCCAGAAAGAAAAACACCAGTACAGTATACTAACACATATATATGGAATTTAGAAAGATGTTAATGATAACCCTCAATGCAAGACAGCAAAAGAGACACAGATATATAGAACAGTCTTTTGGACTCTGAGGTTTTTCCTTTTCATTGATTTAGATATATTGTGCCATTCCCTTCTGGCCTGCAGAACTCTGAAAAATCAACTGATGACCAACCATTTTGCCAAAAGTTTTCACTTTTGTCTCAGGTTCAAAGGATTTGTTAATAAGATACGCCACTTGTTGTAATTAAATAATACCAATATTTATTAGAGAATTATTTAGCTTACATTTTATTTACTAATATTAAAAGAAAAGAAAAACAGAAAAAGCAGAGGATACATCACCAAACTGAGTTTTGACCAATATACAGACTCAAACAATGCTGGAAAGTCCCATGTCACAGGACGTCTGGAGTCCCAGTTGGGAAAAGGTTCCCGGCAGCATGTCTGCTCCGTGGGTAAGTCTTCAGAGATTGGAAGAGACAAGACATGGGCAACCATGAGCACACCCCCCAGGTTACAGTCCTCTCCTCCCCAAAGGAGGCCAGCTTTCTAACTACCAAATTAATCTTGATTTTGTTGAAATTGATTTAAGTGGAATTATACACTATGCCCTCCTTTAGGTCTGTCTTCTTTCATTATACTAGTTAGAATTATACCTATTCTTTAAAGTGGCTATAGCCAGTCTTCATTTTGCGTACTATTCTATTATAAAGATATACACCATAGGCAAAAATAAGTCAAAATGTTTGATCCATCAAAGATCTACATGTAAGACACAGCACTGTTAAAGTCCTAGGAAAAAACACAGCAGGAAATCTTAATGACATTGCATTTGGTGAGGACTTCCTGGATATGAAAACATAAGCATAAACAACAGTAGTAAAAATAGGCAACATGCACTCTGTCAAAAGCTAAAACTTCTGAGCATCAAAGCACACAATAGAGTGAAAAAACAACCTGTGGGATCAAAGAAGGTACCTGCCGAATTTTATATCTAAAAAAGTCAATAACTATTAATAGAAGACATAAAAAACTCCTATGACCAGGGATCCCCCTCTCTGCCCTGCAGCCCGAAGACCTGAGACCTGCAGGGCCCTACTGCCAGTGTCCCAGACCCAGCCCTGCCCGCCAGTGGCCAGCAAGCCAGAGGCTCTCTGCTGTCCCTGTGGGACTCAACTGGGGAACAGGAGAAAGAAATCAACAATTAAAACAATTATTTTTAATTTTTTGTGTGCAAAAATGTGACTTGAACATGCATTTGTCCAATCCACAGACATGGCCTCTATAAAAAGCATCCTGCATGTGAGCTAACGTGGGGTGGGGCCTGCATCCTTCCCCAGGCCTGGAGGAGTGAAGACATGTTTTGTGCTCTCCTCCAGGAGGTGGTTGCCCTCAGATCTCCTCCCAGAAACCTCTCTCACTGCCCCCCTGACCTGGGACACTTGCCTCCACTTGTGCCTTGTCTGTCTGGGAGCCTGGAGCTCACCCAGCCCTGGGCAGGTGGCTCCCTGCTGAGCTTTCACAACATCCACCCAGGACCAGGCACTGAGCTGAGCTTTGCAGATGCTTCCTGTGAAGCATCAGGTACTGACAAACAGAAACACATGTGAGGACATAGAATTATTTTACCTACAAAACACAGTCCACTCAACTAACAGGCTCTGCCTGACCAGAAGGTGGAGGTTGCTCTTGTGGGTTACCAGATGGATGGCTAGGGAGCTTCTCACAGGCTTTTCCCCTTCTGCCAGGTGGGATCCCTGAGCACTGGCCCAGGGAGAAGCAGGATGACTTGGTTTTATTTTTAAGGTGAAGCAGAAGATCTTTAAAAAGGCATTTAAGCATCTTGCAGAATGGGTCTCTGTAGATGTTGTTTGCATAACAAGTGTCTAAATTATCAAAAATAGGGGAGAAACTGCATGTGAGGACAAGCAGTGGTAAACTAGAAGTGGAGGCCTTTCAGAACCTGTTTCAAGTTTGTGACAACCCCCTTGAGTTTGGGGTTCTTGAGGGTGACGGGGAAGGAAGTGGGAAACAGCCTTGGGTCAGTAGGGGGTTGGGGCTGAGTCACACCTTGTGGGACCTAAAGCATAAAACTTGCATAGTTTGGGATGGTGCTTTTTTAAGAAAAAGTATCCAGAATAATGTATGGGATCTAAAAAGGGGCTGAGCAAGTGGTTTCAGCCTTCATAACTTCCCAGAAAACCTGCCTCTGGTGATGAATCAAACCCAGGGTTGCAGTAAGAAAATCTTTGCCTGCGTGTCTGCTCTGCCCCAGTAGACTGTGTGACCTTGAGCAGACCACCTCTCCAGATTACCACATGCCTCAAGATGATGCGTTAAGACCTTGTACACTTATAAGGAAAAGACGATGACAGTGTTGAGGATTTTCTATCCAGGAAGAGATGAAAGATGTGAGGTTGTTTAAACACTGCACCATATTTAAATACAGTTTTGACTCACAGTCATATTAAGCTACTTACTATCTGTCTAATGTGTCTCTTATTTTTGCTTCAAAGCTCATTGCATATCAGGCAAAGATGCCAGTAATGAGGGAAAACCTCCCGTTTGACAGGAGCAGCTCTTTTTTATGTTGGCTGGACCCCCCCTACCCCCCACTTCCACCATGTTCTTTACTATTCTGGGCTGGACCGTGTAGGCCCATGTGCCCACGGGTGCATATGAGTGCAACAGACATGCTCTTAGGGTTTCTCTTTCTGCACCCTCCAGAGTTAGTGCTGAACATGCTGACACACACAAGCCTCAGTGTCCAAGCTGGTGCCTTGCTTTGATGGCTTTGGTCCTAAGTCAACTATGGCCCACCTGCATCAAAATCAAGTCAGCTTCAGGTTCAGCTTGACCTTGGGCCTCAAGTGATGACATTAGGAGTTACCTTATCTCTGGTTTCCATGTTAGCCTCACTCTCTGGTCAGTTAGCTGATACAGAGGCTGTGGCAGGCCCCTAGAGGGAGGAAAACTTCTCCATTCACAATAGCTCCAAGTCTTGGCACAGATTTCCTGGAACCAGGTCACATATCCATCCTTGAGCAGATTACTGAAAACAAAGAAGATGAAATCTGTTCATTTCCTGGGTCTAGGTCATATGCTCAGCTTTTGATTCTGGTATTATAGAGTGTTAACTTTTTTCAAACCACATGGACTAGGAAAGGGTGGTGGTGGTGGTGGTGGTGGTGGGGTCTGCACAGGAAAAAGAGGTACTATGGGAGGAGATGATGAGGAGACAGAACACAGTCAGGAAAAGTCGTCACAGATGTCCGCTACTCCACTCAGGGTAGTGGAGCATCCTGGAATCTATAGGGATAAGTTCATCCCACATCTAGTGCAAAACCCAATCAGAACCCTAAGTACCACACACATCAGGGGTAATGGCTCCTGGTGTTGAGAGCCAAATGGAGACAGGACCTTAAGAAGACAGAGTGAAAACAATCACAGGCTGTCCTACCAGGGCTGTTGACCTGGGAAGATGACGTCTAGGCAGAGGCACAGGTGCCCAGGGGCTGTGTCAGCCTAGCGCCCAGACATTGACAGGAAAGTGCAGGCAGGATGAGAGCCCCTGGGGGAATCCTTCAGGGATCTTGTTAGATAGAAATGCAGCATCTCAGGCCCCACTCCAGATTTCCTGCATCAGAATCTGACTTTTAATCAGATCCTCAGATGATTCATGTGCATTGCTCATCTAAAGATGAATGTGTTTTCTCATAGCCCTCACATTCCTGTATGGTGGGACTTATGTCAGGTCTTCAGTCAGACTTTCTGCAGTGCAATGTGGGCATGTTTATGGAGGAGCCTTAAACATACTCACGCTCCATCAAGGAGACAATATTTCTACTTCTGAGACGTTAGAGAACAAAGTCAATAGAGGCAGGGACGAAGCATGGTATGTGCAGAGATGTTCATTGCAGTATTACGCATAATCAGAAGATAATGCCTGTCTACAAACAGGGGAGAATGAAGTTAGGCATGACATCTTATACATTAACTGTTCTGTTATTGTTTTAAAAGAAATCTACAGAGACTGGGCAGGGAATACAGTGATAAACAAGACAGACAGTGTCTGCCCTCTTGAAGCTGACATTCTACAAGGATAGACAGGCAATCAGCAAGTGGACAAATGAGACATTTTAGATTGTGATGTGCACAAAATGAAGAATGGGTAATGTGGTAGGGAAACATGAGTGGGTCGCAGCAGGTTACTTACATAGGTAACAGGAAAAGCCAGGAATGGGAAGCTAGAATTGAAAATGAAATCCAAAAGTTGAGAAGGAACCAGCAAAATGAACAACTAGGAAATGACATTCTAGGCAAAGGAAACAGGAATTCACAAGACTCTGGGGTTAAGGAGCTTGGCTGTGAGGGGAAAGTGATGGAAGATATGTGGCTGGAGCAGGCCAGGCCAGAGGAAGCTCTAAGCTGAGGAGGGTGGAGAAGTGAGTGGGGCCAGGCCGCTCAGGCCTCCTGGGCTGTGCATGAAGCTGGGTTTAGTTCTGAGGGCAGAGTGTTACAAGAGTCCATCAGGAGATAGAGTGTCATCCATAAAATGGCAGAATAGGAGGTTCTAGAAGCACCGCCTCATGGAAACACTAACTGAAAACCATCTACAGACAAAAATGCCTGTGTGAGAGCTCAGGAGGCCAGTTGGGAGGTCNGGGATAAGTTCATCCCACATCTAGTGCAAAACCCAATCAGAACCCTAAGTACCACACACATCAGGGGTAATGGAGCCTGGTGTTGAGAGCCAAATGGAGACAGGACCTTAAGAAGACAGAGTGAAAACAATCACAGGCTGTCCTACCAGGGCTGTTGACCTGGGAAGATGACGTCTAGGCAGAGGCACAGGTGCCCAGGGGCTGTGTCAGCCTAGCGCCCAGACATTGACAGGAAAGTGCAGGCAGGATGAGAGCCCCTGGGGGAATCCTTCAGGGATCTTGTTAGATAGAAATGCAGCATCTCAGGCCCCACTCCAGATTTCCTGCATCAGAATCTGACTTTTAATCAGATCCTCAGATGATTCATGTGCATTGCTCATCTAAAGATGAATGTGTTTTCTCATAGCCCTCACATTCCTGTATGGTGGGACTTATGTCAGGTCTTCAGTCAGACTTTCTGCAGTGCAATGTGGGCATGTTTATGGAGGAGCCTTAAACATACTCACGCTCCATCAAGGAGACAATATTTCTACTTCTGAGACGTTAGAGAACAAAGTCAATAGAGGCAGGGACGAAGCATGGTATGTGCAGAGATGTTCATTGCAGTATTACGCATAATCAGAAGATAATGCCTGTCTACAAACAGGGGAGAATGAAGTTAGGCATGACATCTTATACATTAACTGTTCTGTTATTGTTTTAAAAGAAATCTACAGAGACTGGGCAGGGAATACAGTGATAAACAAGACAGACAGTGTCTGCCCTCTTGAAGCTGACATTCTACAAGGATAGACAGGCAATCAGCAAGTGGACAAATGAGACATTTTAGATTGTGATGTGCACAAAATGAAGAATGGGTAATGTGGTAGGGAAACATGAGTGGGTCGCAGCAGGTTACTTACATAGGTAACAGGAAAAGCAAGGAATGGGAAGCTAGAATTGAAAATGAAATCCAAAAGTTGAGAAGGAACCAGCAAAATGAACAACTAGGAAATGACATTCTAGGCAAAGGAAACAGGAATTCACAAGACTCTGGGGTTAAGGAGCTTGGCTGTGAGGGGAAAGTGATGGAAGATATGTGGCTGGAGCAGGCCAGGCCAGAGGAAGCTCTAAGCTGAGGAGGGTGGAGAAGTGACTGGGGCCAGGCCGCTCAGGCCTCCTGGGCTGTGCATGAAGCTGGGTTTAGTTCTGAGGGCAGAGTGTTACAAGAGTCCATCAGGAGATAGAGTGTCATCCATAAAATGGCAGAATAGGAGGTTCTAGAAGCACCGCCTCATGGAAACACTAACTGAAAACCATCTACAGACAAAAATGCCTGTGTGAGAGCTCAGGAGGCCAGTTGGGAGGTCCAGCCAGGCTGAANGCAGAGTGTTACAAGAGTCCATCAGGAGATAGAGTGTCATCCATAAAATGGCAGAATAGGAGGTTCTAGAAGCACCGCCTCATGGAAACACTAACTGAAAACCATCTACAGACAAAAATGCCTGTGTGAGAGCTCAGGAGGCCAGTTGGGAGGTCCAGCCAGGCTGAAAGGGGAGAAAGAGCAGTGTCACTTTGCTTGCATCACCGCTGCTCCAGGCTGACAAACTCAGACCCAAGAGAGATCCCCCAGCCCATGATGTCTCCCTGAAGATAAAAGAGAAAACAGGTCTGACTCCCCCATCTTTTGGGACAATGTGTGAAAGCTCTGCTTATTTTCCTGCATCCAGAACACTGAAGTAATCAGCACGGCTGGATTGTCTGGAAGAAGCAAAGAATGAAGACAAGGGTGGAG
>SJYA01009846.1:1438-13555 GCA_006410615.1 Neotragus moschatus
GAGAAACTACGAGCTTTCGCCGCGGGTCTATCTGCACTAGTGGTCTAGCACGGTAGTTGTAAACGAACTACTACGTAGCCGTGAGGCAGCTCGAGTACAGCGTCCGCTTATTAGGCAGCCATCAGCCTAAAACGAAGGAAAGAGACAGCTATCGCTGGGCGTTCATCGGCAGCAGTCGCTAGTGGGAGCGGCTGCGTGTCAGAATCAGGATGGAACCGCGTCCCAACTGGATATCGCATCTTTGTAATAAGCAGCTGTCGGCGTACGAGGACGCAAAGCTTCCGCTTATACCAACGAGAAAATGGCAGACGCTTCTACCACTACTACTACTACTGCCACGACTACCACACGATGGTGCGGGACAATTCCAGCAGTTCTCATGCATCGTTGGTCAGAGCACGCGAGCGACACAGGTCATTCACATTGTTGTGTGCCGTAATGCAGAGCCTACGAACAACACAAAAAATGTCCCCAGCCACACGCTGCGGGAACAGTATCAATAGTAAGCCTAGTTTTGCATTGACACACAGCTACAAGCTGACAAGACATGTTACCTCTCCCCTTTCCGTTTCAGTGCAAGCTTGACAACTGTTAAAGAGGTTTGCCGGGGCAGACCGGGGCAAACCACCGGCATGTTGTGGTACCTTCATGTTCACTGAGACCGGGAAAAAAGTGAGTTCTGCATGCTGTCTCCACGAGATGTACAAGGGAAGGGGAAGGGCAACGTTAGCACGCAAGAGAAGCGTTTGCAGCGCATTGGCAACAGCAACAAGGACGTCCCGCCCGTCCGCAGCATTTGATAAATCTGCGACAACTCCCCGGCACAATAAATCAAAAGCCGCTCTCTCCGCCGCCACCCGCCATTGCGCGCATGCTCCATATAGCCCTGGGGCGTCGTAGTCACCGAGTACAATGGCATACCACTCTGCCGACGTAAAATATCCGTACACAGCAGTGTTTCGGCGCCTCCCGGAGCCAACTACCGCAGAGGCTGCCTTCGGCAGCCCTCGTTCTTCCCCGTTGTCCCTTACAGTCAATATACACAAGAAAACGTGGACATAAGACCTAATCATGGTACGTACAATGGTCGTCCACAGCTCCTCAGTCTTTAATCTGGGCCGGCGTCCCCCGCAAGATTCCTTCCAAATCCACGTTTTAGTGGTATGAAACGGATTTGCACACTTTCAGGGACGCCACAAGCAGTGACTGAAGCGCCAGTCGACGGTACGAAGGTAGGAAGGAGCCCACGCGGCCAGAAACATCGTCCTACGCGTACTCGCTTCGTGCGCCACCAAGCGCAACACGGTCACGCGCACGCGTCTCTGCCCACATGAAAAGTACATATTCGCAAACTCTCATACTGGGGTCCACTGACTGCAGCCCAGCTGATGCGCAGCTGCAGCCAGCCACCTCAGTCGCACGCGTGAACCGTACCTCTTCAGCTTCAGCGAAGATGTCTGCCGCGCTGTGGCACCCCACATAACGCGTTAAGTCGCAAGCTTCCATCCTGCAGCGCAGGAAATCTGCAAGCCGCCATACCGACGAACGGCGCTGTTAGCCTCGACCAGGGCAGCCGCACCTAGCCGTACGTACCTGTGGCGCAGCTCAAGCCCTTAGCTGCTGCGTGCCTCTCCACGTACGCATCGGACTGCACCCCGTCCACAACCCTAGCGGTTTTTTCACGCATACCTGCGTCAGCTTCACATGTGCAGGCAGCGCGCGTGTCGCAGACTGCTCCCCTGATATGTTCTTTCGCCGCGGCCACATCTCTTTCCTGCAGCAGCTGCTCGACAGGCTGCTTCAGATCGGCAGCCTTTACCCGCTCCGTCCTCAGCGCCTGCACCGCCGCTCCCTGGGCGGCTACCGCGCGCGTTGGAACGAGCTAGTCCCTTTCGCAGTCGGACGAGCACGCATGCAAGCACATCTTCTGCAGAGGCAACACGCTGAACCTAAAGAACCAACGGAAACGGAAACGGCCGTATGACGTCAACAAAACTAAAGAAGAGACACCAGCAGCAGCCGTCCCCCCGGTACCACTGCGCAGGTAGAATAGCAGCCGGTTACGCGAAACGCAGACCTAATTGAGGAGATCTCCTGTTCCCTTCATGTCGAGATTCGATTTCGTTTGAACGACACATTCTGCGAAGAGAAGCATATCAGCGACCCGCCGGCGGCGTACCTTGCAAACAGGGGTACCCCGGCTGAAGATTCCGGAGGAGGTTTCACAATCTCTGGCGAGAGGGAGGAGACGGCTGTTCAGACGGGTCCTGCTCTGCCTTACACCTGCGCGCATTTGACGAGAAGTGTACAGCAACCAAAGCCTAATGCCGCTGCAAGAACGTGGTCCTTCTCGCTAATGCATTTACCTTCCTGCTGTTGCGCAGCGAACGCACATGCGGGGTAACTGGCGGGAGTACTGTGGTAGTAGGGCTGGCAGTACAACCAGCCCCGCTGCAAGTGCTCGTCCTCGCTGGACTGATGGACGACACAAGCACGCACAGCGCTGTCGGCCGCCGCGCCACCGGGGAAGGCGGCTCAATCCCTCGGGTACCAACGAGTGCCGCGTCCGCAGGAAGGGTATTTATCCCATTCCTGGACCGGATTCGGGGATGAAGAGTGTCTGGGGTACAGTCGTTTCGAGAAAGATCCCGCGCGTGCGACAACAGCGCGAGTCCTGCAAAAGCCCGCCTAAAGACGTGCGGCTGAAGATTGACGGCGCCCTTCTGCACACCACAGCGGGCGTATCGAGACAACAGAGTGTTCCGACATCACGTGTGTGTGACGCTGGGCAGAACTGCAGTGCAGTCGGGTAAATTCACACATTTCACCTCCTACGTACGCACAAGCAAACAAAACCCACCGTCGCTCATCAGATTATCTAGGTTCTGCAGCGGTCCACAGGTTACTCATTTTGACCCGCGTGCCCCGCAGGTGGTCCCCCCGGGTGCCGCCGCACCGGGGGGTTCCCGACGACGCCCAGATGCACACTGTTCAGAACGCCGCGAGAGGCGGCCCCGTCACCTTCAGCCGGGTCAGGCACTAATGGACTGCCGCCTGCGACTGATGAAGGAGGCTGTTCTGTGGCGACTTCACCCTCAAGAGCCTGAACCGGGGGGTAAACTAAGGGTGACCTGGCGACAGCGGTGCGCAACATGCGGGCGAGTATTTTGGCGCGAAAGGAGTTGTACCCTAGACCTCTAAAGGAGGCCTCGAAGTTTGAAGCGGAGGAACTATTCAGGAGTTCCCCAAGTACTGCGTTCCCGGGCAGCCGTTCTCCGTGTCCCTCAACGGTGCGGCAGTAGTGGCAGAGTGGTCCCGTATACCGAAATAAAAGCGTCGGGTGGCGCAAAAGCGAGGGATCAGAGCGTAAAAGCTGCTCCGGAGCTGTTTGATGTATTAGCATAGAAAAGCGCACACGAGCAAAAGGACCCCGTCGCGCGAGCACACCTTGGCGGCGTACAGAATTCGAGTTGCTGGATTGTGCAGGATTACGTGACTCCTCCCAAACGGGGGATGCAGCAAACGCTGGAGGGAGAGGTGTCGTACCCAGGGGGGACATCAGCGGAAGAGCAGGCTGTCCTGGGGGCACGACCACAGCATCTCGCATGAGGCCATGCTGCGCTGCAGGAAGACCCGGCCGTCTAGGTCGCCCCCGTCCCTGTCCGCCATCAAGAGAGGGCAGCAAGGGTTCATATACCTCGCCCTCAGGAGCAATAGAGAGTGCGGGAAGAAACAGCGCAGTCTCGTCCAGGCTGCTCCAGCGCAAGCAAATCACCACTAGCATCGCAAGCGTGGGTGCGCGGGGACGGACGCTGCTACGATATGTGAAGGGGCATGAGGACATAAAAAGCATGCACGCGCACGAATGTTCAAAGCTGATCTGGAGGCATTGCCGACTAAACCTGCCGTCAACGCGCGACTGAACAGCTGCCATTTCCAGTGTCCAGCTCATCAAAACGCTTGTGCGTACAGCTGTTCCCAGCTCAGTTAGCTGCCGGAAAATACAATACGGGCTGTGCTGTTGCGGAAGAAGTCTCTGGGGCCGGCACACACCTGGCGGGCGTCTGACGTCAGGTCGCCCCTTAAGGCGACATATGCTGACACTGACAAAGCCACAACGAGGCATGCAGTAGCCCCTGGTCCAAACCTACGGGGGGGCTTACGCGGCCACAACTTGCATTTCTAGGACGCGCAACATCACAGAGCAGCAGACGTCGACGCACGCACGAAGCCTACGCAGGCGGATGACGCACCGAAGAAACCGCCCGTTGTGCGATGCCACGGTGCAGGAGGCATGTTTGTGTCCCGCTCCAGGAGCACCGTTACGATGACCAGCTTGCAGAGCCACGACCGCTGCTGGCGGTGGCATTCATGATACGCAAAGTACGTCTCCATAGAGTTGTTCCGGCCTGTGCCTGAGAAGTTGACTGAACCAATGTCGTGGAGTTCTGAAGGGCTCGCTAAAATGGCAATGCCGAACCAGCGATAATAATCTCGTGGAGACGTCAAACCTGTCTGGGGTTTTGAAGGACTTATCTTGTTTTGGAGAATGGTTCGTTGTGATCACCGGCGAGCAGCGAAGTGGTCCATGTCGAACGCGGATGCTGACGAGGCTGAAAACTCGCCGCTCTTTGGCCACCCACCGGGCACCAATAAACGTATGATAGCTGGCTGATCAATACAAGGAGCAATTTCTTTTATGTAACGAAGTGGAAACGTCCATGCTTCGCTGCGGTCCTGCTATTGCGACGCAATACCACAAGTAGGGCCGCTCCGCCGCCGGACATCGGCTGCACCACCCTGGCGGCGCCGGTGCCCAACCACCGCGCTCCCATGTCTTCAGCTCTTACTCTGCTACTGGTACTCTGCTGCTGCAGCCGCTGCCTGGCAGGTTGCAGCTGTGCTTGAATCTCCCTTTCCCCGGATGCTACAAACCTACGATGAGCACACCGTGCTGTTGTCAGGCCTCACGCACGGCTGCGGGTACGCACGTGCGCCAGGATAACCCGCACCTCCTTTGCTTTCTTTGAAACCGCGTATTCGTACGAATATATAGTCGTCCAATCCCGTCTACAGCCGCTACGCGGTAGTGTGATGCAGGGACATCGGCTCTAATACCGCGTACGAATCTGCGTGGTCTTGCCCAGGGGCAAGGAGATCCGTGTATTCACCTCGGCGCGATAGTGGTCGCTGCACGCAAAAGTGAACATGTAGCGAGAGATACAGCGGAAGCACGTTCGATTTAGGGAGGAACAGAATTAGGAAGCATTTCGGTGCATCTTTACGTGTCCGCGATTGATGAAGCGCTCACGCCGTGAAGTGCTCTCGAGTTTTGAGGTAAAAGCTCATAATCGGGCCACGAGTTGACCGTCGGCGCCTCCTTCCAGACGCCGTCCGCAAGCGAGAGCTGCCGGTCCCGTGCGACCCGCAAACGCCTGAACATGCGAAAGCAGACTTTGTAGGAGGCCTCCCCAGTCACTGGAAATGTACACACAGCCACCACCAGCCGACGCTTCTTATGAGCAGGGATACTCCGTCTCCTGCGCTACGCCGACGTCCTCGCGTTAGTGACAGCGGCAGTGCCAACGGCACATTTGGACAGCGTCATGATCCGGCTGCAATACGTTCCAAGCGCACGCACGGCAACGCTGCACATGAGCGTAGACATATGCGTTTATAGAGGATGAACGTGCACATTCGCGGCTGTTTGCTCACATCCTGGCCCACACGCGAGCATCTTCGGTCAGAGACGTCATCACCCGGATCCTCGCCTTTCTCGCAGGAGGGGGCAAGCCCGTAGGCATCCCTTTCCTTCCCAAGCAAATACCACGCCACCCGCCAGCACCCTCGTTTCCAGCCTCCCTACCTCCCTGCTCCGCATCGCCACAACTGCCATCCCGCCAGTACTCGACGTCCGGCCTCCCCTGGTACCTTCAATCATGCTGCTGCACATGCCCGCTGCTGCTCGCCTATGTTACGAAATTCGCGCCTCACCCCGCGTGGTCTCGCCGTCCGGTACAGCAGCAAACGAGACGCCTACGATATGTTACCCGCAACACTGTTTTAGGATCGATTACTTTCTCTCCTCCGAAGTGGTGACTATACGTGTATGCAAAGAGCATTCCACCATTGCCTATAGAACGAGCTCTGGTCGCCTGCCGTGTGTAAGAGAGCTGCTGCGAGAGTCGGACACCAGTCGCTGCCTGAAAGACGTCGACTCTGCAGGAGGGAGGCCTTCTAACAACAGATGCGACAGCATAATCTACGCAAGCACTTCTCCAGTGAGAGGATCAAGGCAGCCTAGCCTCTTGAGTACCTGACGAACAAGGGAGCCGAAAGGGGAGCGACTGCTGCAACGCATGGATCTTCTTCGCGGCGCGCGCAGAAGCACGCTTTTGTGAGCGTGGAAAACACTGAGCCGGCTTTATGTTTAGAAATACCGTGTAGACCTCTGTGTGCATGCCCGTCCGCCGAAAATTGATGTCTCTTTTTTCTGTGCGCATCGACCACCATGCCAGGGGTTTAGGCCCCTGCGGTGGGCCCCTGACGCTCGCGCGGCAGCTGCCCTCGAGGCTGCCTCGCAGCGTCTCTGGCAGTAAAAGCCCTACATGCCGCTTCATATACGAGCTCTAGCAATCAACAGAGTGGCGGATGCACAGACCTGCGGCGGAATTCAAGTTACCTGCTTGCGCGCTCTTGTTGTCGTCTGTAGCATCAGTTTCAACCGCGTGATCTCTGCGATGGCCTCAAACATCACTGTGTCGGGAGCGTGCAATGATGCACTCCTTTGTAGCGCATGCCCTTCTGGCTCTAAGAGGCACTTCCCCGATTGCACCGCCGCCGCCACCAGCGTGCTTACCACGCGTCTAGCAAGCCCGCACTCTGCTACACATGGGCACGCCGCTGTTCTCACGTCTTTACACGCACCCACACACCAGAGGGCACACGCATGCAGCAAATCCAAACAGGCTTCGTTTACAGTCTCCTTGCCCCTAGCAAGGGGTTACAGATCACGCGGATTAGCCCTGGTGCAGCTTCACTATCCAGGCAAATGACGTGTCGACGGCCCAAGGGCGCGGGGCGCCGGCAGTCGCACCGTGCGCTCTTCCAGGTACGTCGTTCGCCTCAAGATCTGAAAAAGCGCGTAACTTATGCCCGGAAGGAAGCCCTTTCAGTCTTTCGGTATGCGCGCGCGGGTTCGAACGTTTAGACACGAATATTGCGTCGTACACGCCGCGCGGGCCTCAACGCTGCACTTGACGGTAGCCTTTTCGTTGTTTACTGAACATTGATACAATTGGCGGCAGCGCTCCCCCTTCCGACGGGAACCTCTATTACAAGCGACCACGCTCTGCTAGACGTTCGAAAAACCCTACGGCCAACAAGGTCATCTCCTCCTGCACTTGTCCCTGTGGGCGCGCTCCGCTAGGACTAAACAGGTACAAACTCACGGCCGCTCACCGCCGAATCCGCACGTCATTTGCAAAATGAAGGCACGCAAACCTGAGGTTCTAGCGCGTCCTCAGCTCTTCGCAAGTGTGTGCTCACGAAGGTGAGAGTATCTGTAGGTAAATGAACGACCGGCCTCAGGATGCAAGCTCGTCCTCCGGTGGAAACCCTCACGCTGTACCCCTCTTTGCAGTTCCGCGCAGTTACCGGTGTCTCGCCCGCTTCCCCCAGGTTTAGCAGCCGCATCGGTGCTGCGCCCCGGCGGTCCTGACCTACTGCGTCATCTTCGCCGCAAACATCGGCGTGCGAGTGTCTGTCATGGTATTGCCGTCTCCGTTCCGGTGCTCCAGCAACCGCCCGCTCGCGGCAAATGGCAGCAACAAACAGAAGAGCACCAGCACGATCACTGTAGGGCAGCAACCCGGGGGAAGAAGACGAGCTCACGCACGAAAGCTACAGCCTCCATTGCCAGAAATAGTCAGTCGGGTCTGAACGCACAGGCAGACGGAGAACTGCGCATGTACGGCGACGAACTTTGAGGGATTCGTAAGAAGTGTCCTGCCTACACGGCCGAGACTCTGTAAAGCTCACGCACTTGTACGCAACCGGCAAATTGCCTGCGAGACCAGACGTTGCCCACGTAGCAGAAGACAGCTCCTCAGCATTCCCAAGTTTTACACGGTGATGGGGAATAGAGCCTGTATCCCCACAGAAGGGCCGGGTCCTTGAAAGGAGACGGCGGATCATTCATTGCGTGCCGTTGTACAAGGAAAGCTCATTTAACTGGCCTCCGTTGCCCTGGTACGATGTGCATATAGACCTAGCCAGTTGAAGTGACGGTGGCTACGAACAGCGACAGGCTAGAAACCGCCGGCAACCGTTCGACTTCTGCTGTTGTAGATCGCTGCGTCTGCCGCGTTTGCAGACAGCTATTGTAAACATATCCAGGGGAAGCGTAGCCTTGTCTGAGGGCCTCGTCATCGAAGGTGCTACCTGGGCTCTCCCCGGTAGTGACTTAGGCTTCTAGGTAGTCTTCACTGAGCAGTCCCTGGAGATAGTTTGCCTTTCCTGATAAGTTGCTGGCGCATGTTTGCTATTTGTGCAGCATTGTTCAGCAGCACGGCAAGAAGGAAGGCCCGAGAAAAAGTACCACTCGACGGATTTTCAAGACAGGGTGCAGATGGACGCAGTAGAGCGGACAGGCACACTTGCCCGCTATCGCATGATATGGCGAGTTCGTTCCGCAAATCCGCGGAGAGGCCTATACGAGGTCAACAGTGAGCAAGCGGAGGATGCCTTCTGGGCTGCCAGGAGGCATGCGGGTCCTCTTTCACTACTCGGAGGATAAATGCTTAGATGAGCTACCTCGCAAATTCGGCGTCAACCTCCCCGCGTGGACTTCAGGCTACTGCGTGCTAATGCCTGGCGGTACCTGTCGGTACACTGCGGTGTCGGCCCTGCTCCTGCAAGCGTGACGAATCCGACCCAGGGGAGTGACTTCGGGCTTAGAACACGCTTGTGCTTGTCTGTCATCCCCAAGAGGCGAGCAGAGGGAGGCACGCCGTAGAACTCAAGCCGTGCTGGGGAGACGTTATATCCGTTGCTTCTGAAACGCTGTTCGATCATCACTTTTGTGTCTCAAAGCAAGGAATGCCGCGCTAAAACGTCCTGTAGGCGGTGCGCTCCCGACTGCGGCTTCGGAACGAGCAAGACGATGCGTCCGGAAGACTACGAGTAGCCAAGAGAATGTCACAAGAGGGTTCTGGTTTGTCGTGCAGAGCGGAAATCGTGTGGGTGTTTCGCGGCCTACGGTGGACAGTGCTGGAACGAGCGCGCCTCCCACGTTTAAATCCGTCGAGAAGCTCGTGGGAAGCAAAAGATCCGCACTTGCGCTCTCTTGCCTATGAGGTCTGTCTAAAAATGAACTCCTTTGGTCTTAGTACGGCGTCCGTTGTGCCCTTTCGGAGGATGCGAGTTTACCATGCTTTGACGAACATAATTTGCGCCGGTGTTGCACAACCGGCGTACGCCATGTGCCTACGGCTCCAGGAAGCGCTAGCACACCGGTGGGCCTGCCACGGAACGCTGCTCTGTTACAGAAAGAAGGCTGCGCCCGCTTACACCGCCATCGTTCAGGCCGGAATCAGTAGCGAGACGGCTGTCCGAAGAAAAGTCTACCGTCTTCGAGCGACTGCATCGTGTCCTGGACTCAGCTGTGGTCTTGTGGGAGATGACCCTGAGGTCTATGCGCGTGGACGCAAGGCTCACAGCCGCCTGTGCCTGTGCGACCAAGGATAGAGCTCTATCTGCTGGCCTACCCCCTGCGGAAACAACCTGCAAGGAAAGAACGAGCAGCCCGCGAGCTGCAGGATGACAACGTCCGCTTGCACAAATGTGGAGATCCCTCGCGCGCCTCCCGTCATTGTCGTTACTGGCGGTGCCGAAAAAGTGCCGCCAGGCCAGCCTGAGAAACTTCCTCTGTTTCTGAAGAGGCGAGATTCTCGGAGAACAAGTGACCTTGGGGGTCGAATCGTTGCGGGGGCCGCCAAGCTCATACAGAAGAATACTTCCGTGTGCCGAGAGGATGGGGAGCGCAAGCTTCTTTCGTCCGCCGCTGCTAGCTGCAGCAGGAATACCGTCAGCGGCGGGATGACGGAAAACAGGTTTCACTAACTAGACCTCCGTAGAGCGGGGCCGCAGGATGGTACTAGCCAGCAGACTGATTGAGACCTGCGCAAGCGAAACCCTTCGCAGCATCACCGAGACACTGCAATCCAGAGGACCTTGACGTCGAAGACCCATATACAGTAGTAGTCCCAAAGGTGAACGAAATGCTGCCGACGCCGCAAATATTCGGATCGACAGATATTGCGTGCGACGGAACGCAGCATCCCTGCGCGTGGTGAGCCGCGCATCTCTTCGCTCTCGCCCGCACGCCACTGGAAGGCCTGTTGCCTGTGCTTGATGTACTCTTCACCCTTGCTCGCACGCGCGCCTCCGTGCCGCGTATTTCTGCGCAGCTGCTCTTCTCACGAATGTGCGACGTGGGGCGACACGCGCGCTGACAGGGGGCGTCTCAGTGGTGGGATACATGTACATTATATGCTGGCTTGCGAAACTGCGTGTCTCACGCGTGCGCGACATACTATGACGAGTAGCTTAACCGTTGGGCAACTCTGTGGAGATACTCCATGACCATATATGCGGGCACCACTGCTTCTTTCATGAGTGTTATACATAGGGTGAGATGTGTATTGATGAGTGGAGTTGCAGCGGAGGGACTGTGTGTACGTATACGCTGGGTAGCGCAGCTGCTGTTTCAAAGGTAATGGTACGTGAGGTGACACGGGCGTTGACAGGGAAATTCTTGCCCGAGGGACTATGGCATATCTGTATCCGTACGCACACACGCTGGCTAGCACCCTACTTTCATTCGTGGTGTGCAGCTCGCACCCGAGCCAACGGTAGTGCGGCGGAGGCTTCCGGCGCTCTTGCACGAACTGTCTTGACCACCGCAGCAGAGATTCCCTGAAGTAGACACTGTCGTGTGCTGCAGCCTGCAGCACGCCTGCGCGCTTGACCATCGCAGCCACGAAGCAGTCTTTGATGACGCCGGACGCTTGCGGGGCGAAGGGAGGAGTGTTCCCGTGCGAGCACTGCAGCCACGGGAACGCACAGATTCCGAAGAACTCTGAGGGGCGCAAGCGATATTCTTGCATCTTGCCAACGTTGCAGCTACGTCAGGACACAGCTCCCAAAGATGCCTGACGCTTGCGAGCAGTTTGCTCCGCCCCTTGTAAAGCTTGCCGCTGCGACAGGATACTCGCAACAAGCGCGGCGCCCGCAGGATGACGACGGAATATGCCGCCTGACTACCGCTTGCGGGATGGTCGGAGATATATGCTTCAGCTCCCGTCACCCCTGCAGCCAGGCCAGAGTAGCTCCGGATGTTGCCTGACTCTCGCTTGAATACGAAGAAAAGTCACATTTTTTGCCACCTACAAGCGGCAAATCAGCTACGGCGTGTCGTGGAACAGTTTTGTACTGCAATACGTGTGCCCCGGCTTTCTTAATCCAATGGGGGTGCATCTCTTTCGGCGTGAAAGATACGCTGCTATAACGAAGGCAGGTCCTGGGTTCCCCACGGCGACGCAGGTCCTGATATTGAGATGGGCGTGTTACCACTCCACAGGAAGAAGGTTACTATCGCTGTTAACGGTGGGCAGCGTTGTCTTGTGGGCAGTATCGCTTCGAGCCGCGAGGAAACACTTTTCAGTCCTCCTCACAGTGGACTATTTACGCGGTCACCGGACTGCGGCAAACGCGGAAGATCATGATGCGCGCAGTCGTGCAGCACCAGGAACGACGGGGGACGGCAGGCAGACAGTACAACGAGGATACGACGTTGATTGATAATGGAGTAGTCAGACGGCAGAATGCCAGTCAACGGCCCGCTCGTTCTAAGCATCGATACTACAAGGCTGAAAGTCTGCGAGACTAACGCGATGGACCGAAGACCCTGTCTTAGCAGCGGGAATGCAAGGCTAATAGGAAGTGGAGTGATCGGTACCGCAGTGATGGGTCCACGTACTTTTTGTGCGGAGCACCGAGAACGCATGGCTGACAGAAAGTGGAGTAACCAGGGCGGATGCGGTGGTTCAGAGTCCC
>SJYA01009849.1:0-13981 GCA_006410615.1 Neotragus moschatus
ACTCCAGGAAGAATCACTACAAGAAAGGCACCTGCCACCACTACTCCAAGAAGAACCACTGCAAGAAAGGCACCTGCCACCACTACTCGAAGAAGAATTGCTACAAGAAAGACACATGCCACCACTACTCCAAGAAGAACCACTACAAGAAAGACAACTACCACCACTACTCGAAGAACACCCACTACAAGAAAGACACGTGCCACCATTACTCCAAGAAGAACCACTGCAAGAAAGACAACTACCACCACTACTCGAAGAAGAATCACTACAAGAAAGACACGTGCCACCACTACTCCAAGAAGAACCACTACAAGAAAGACAACTACCACCACTACTCCAAGAAGAACTACTATAAGAAAGACACCTACCACCACTACTCCAACCACAATGGTCACCACTGCTCCAACAACCACCACCACTGTTATGCCAACAACAATCAACACCATTACTCCAACCATGACAGTCCCCACTGCTCCAGTGACAGCGAGGGCCTCTGCTTCTGCTCTTCCAATGCCAGCACCCACAGAGGACCTCCAGCCAGGTAAGCAAAAGTACTGCTAAGCGCAGAAGTTTTTAAAGTAAGGATACACACCATCCAGGGCACTGTGTTAATGCAGATGTACAATCTAGGGCAGGGATTCTTAACAGGTTTCCAAACTTGGCTTCACAGAATCTGTAAACCACTTGTACCCTCTTATATTCATCTTTTGTTTTGTATCTTTAAGCATTTTCAGAGTGAGAGGGACCTATATATGGTATTTATTAGATTCTCAAAGGAATCATTAATAGGAAAAAAAAAAAGCCAGACCACTGGTCATGGACATCTTAGAAGGATCGTGCATTTGGCCTAGTTTAACATAGAATTATGAGGAAAAAATAAGGGTTCCAGAACAGGGCCAAGTGAATGAGATTCTGTCTTACAAGGAACTCTGAATAGAGATCATTTAATCCATTTTGAAGCCTAACTCAACACTTGAGGATAAGATTTCAGTAAAGCTAATGCTTACTCTGTTTGCTGTGTCAGGAAACATGCTAACTGCTTTATAAGTATTAAGCCCCTTAACTCTTACGACAACCCCAGGACTGATGCTAAAGCTGAAGCTCCAATACTTTGGCCACCTTATGCAAACAGCTGACTCATTGGAAAAGACCCTAATGCTGGGAAAGATTGAAGGCAAAAGGAGAAGAAGGTGGCAGAGAATGAGATGGGTAGACAGTATTGCTGACTCAATGGACATGAGTTTGAGCAAACTCCAGGAGACAGAGAAGGACAGGGAAGCCTGGCATGCTGCAGTCATGGGGCTGGAAAGAGTAGGATACGACTTAGCAACTGAACAACAAAAGAAGTATAAAAAGTGAAATAATTCTGTTGTTAAGCTCTCAGATCATTATCCAGATCAGTTTTATTCATGATAATGAAATGCCTACACAGCAGGGTAATACCTCAAGGACATCTATTAATACGTTTTTAAGAAAGAGTCAAAGGGTAATTTCTGATTTTGTTTTGTTTGTTCCTTCTGCTGGGGGTGTAAATTTTCCTTCACTAATTGAACACTGTTTTTCCATTCTTGCCATTCCTATAGCTTCTTTATCTTCTCCAACTCAGACAGCAGAAACCCAGCCTGCTACCCTGTATGAAACAGACATAACCAGCTCACCATGGCACTCTTGTTCAACAGGTAACTTCAGTTTCTTTCTTGAACACCTGGGAGCATTCAAATTTTGATAAATATTAGCACATTGTTCAGAGCACATATTCTGAAAAAAGACAAGCGTGACTTGAATGCCAACAATGGCTATCCACTCAGCTATGCAACTTGAACAAATGTCTTGTTACCCTCTTTGAATCTGTTTTATCTTTTGGCAAATGGAGGAAATATTACTTATTCTTGCAAGCGTTATTTGAGATAAAGATCTGGGGACACAGTTACAAGGTACATGATAGAGTGGCAACTATGAATGTTACTTAGAATGTCCAGAAATACATACATTTGAGTGACATAGGCAGGTAGTATGATTTGGGACCATCCACATGCGTATCCACATTTTTCTAAATAAAATGAATCAGCCTGGTCTTTAAATTTATTTCCAGGCACACTTCCCTGCACAGAGCCTTAAAACAATTAAATCCAAACTGGTCCATCCAAACTGGTCACCTCTAAGCCCCAGAAACTACACAGAGCCAGGAGGCTCCCCTACTGCCTTGTTGAGTTTTCATTTCACATGGAGTAGGATTGAGAACATGGACACCAGAACCAAAAAGGCAAGGGCCATTAGGATTGTGCTGTTGCTGCTGCTGCTAAGTTGCCTCACTCGTGTCCGAATCTGTGCGACCCCATAGAGGGCAGCCCACCAGGCTCCCCCGTCCCTGGGATTCTCCAAGCAAGAACAGTGGAGTGGGTTGCCATTTCCTTCTCCAAAGCATGAAAGTGAAAAGTGGAAGTGAAGTCGCTTAGTCGTGTCTGACTCTTAGCAATGGCATGGACTGCAGCCTACCAAGCTCCTCTATCCATGGGATTTTCCAGGCAAGAGTACTGGAGTGGTATGCCATTGCCTTCTCCGAGGATTGTGCTATTCCATTCCAAAAGACTCCCAGTTCTCCCTAGTTTTGGAAGTCCATATTCTTTTGAGATGTAAGATTAGTTTGTCTTTCCTGTAATGGAGAAAGATGATATTGAATTGTCATCTTTCTCAGCTAACTTGTTACGCATGGTGGTTATTTGGAGAGTGCCACATGTGAACCCCTTTGTAATGCAGAACCGGCTTATTTGTCCATGTGCCTATGAAGCATCCAACAAGGTCAGACTTTGTAAGACATGTGTAAGACATCATGCTCAGGAGTTGCTATTCTGTAGCAGACACCCAGGGTAGCCTACTTGGCCAATCATTCAAGGAAGCTCTTAATTGAAAATGGACATGCAGCGGGACTCGGAGAGGGACCAATTTAATTGAAATTAGCTAATAGTGACATTTGGTTTTGAAAGTGGAGTCCTTGGTGTGAACTGTTTCTTGGCACAGAAACAAAGATAAAGCAGATAAAAATACAGGTAAGAGCAGTTGGAGCAACTGCACTCCACACTTTTAGGCTGAGAGGAAGAACGAAATAGAAAATGGGAAATTGTTCTCTAAAATATGTCACTAAAACCTGGTCAAGTAGACTTGCCAGCATGGAACAGACATTGGAGCAGCTGTGTCCCCACGACTTCTCTGACTGCTGCCGTCTTGGCAGCATCTCTGAGGCCCTTCAGCCAAATATTCACAGCGCCCGAGTCACACTTCAGCGGGTTAAAGCCTCACAAAGCAAAGAATGTTAGTCCAGAAGGAATTTTGATTTTCGCAGGGCCTGCACCTACCTTTTCAGATGCATGTGCAAGCAAATTGTTGTGCGTTATCTCATTTAATTCTTTCAGGGCAGGTTTATTTCTTGCCATTGCCAGACTGAGGAGGACATTTAGTTCTACTTTGGTGACAAACAACTTCCAACTCAACTGCCCGCCAATGGCGGTTTCAAGCTCCATGCCCATGGGCAAGTTGTTTCATTCCTCACTACATGTTTGTAAGGAATGAAGGACATGATATTTGGAAACTCCATTGCATGGTGTCCCTTCCCCATTGCTCCTGTTGTTATAGAGCAACATAACTGTGATACCTGATATTTGTTTAATATGGTGTTAAGCACCTTACATGCATCATCTAATGTGATAACTTTATGAGACGGGTGCTATCAACAGCTTGTAGTTCAAGGTTACCCCAGCTGGAAATGTAAATACATACGTTTACATGAAAATATATGTAATGTGTATGTAAAGGACATTGGTTGAGGTCACATTGGTAAGTGACATGTCAGCACTGAAGTCAAGTTTCATCTGACTCTAGTCCTTGCTATTTTTTTTTTACATCATTCATTCTATAGCTTAAGGATTTAAGGTTATAACATAAATCATACACAGAGACTAGACTTAGACACTGTCTTTGTCTCTTGAAGAAGTAGTGTTGGAGTGTTTAATTTGTAGATACAGTAGTGTAAAGTGTGAAACTTAGGGGGAGTATGGTTACTTCATTTTTACTGCCATTAGAAAATGATGGTTTTATAGCTCTGTCAGTAGTAAGTGAATCTCTGAGACCTGCAGTATTTTCATTGAATGGAAACATAATGTGTGCAGTTGTTATGAGCTAAGACTCTTGTCCTTTAGTAGAGTTGGAAACTTCAACCATTTCAGCACCTCATCTGAAATTTCGGATTAAGAAAGTTGGTGTAAGGATGTAAAGTGCTCGTATATAATAGATACTCAGTAAAGAGAGAATCCTGTATTTGACCTATAGTTGCTTAGAAGGGCCAACAGTAGATGTTCTGTGGGACAAAAGAGATATTTCAAAACACTATTAAAATTGGACATTGAAAACTTTAAGGCATAGTATCCTTTTGTATTGAGAGTTTAGGTAGTATAAGATACACTGGCCTTGGGAGTGATGTAACATATTTTCTAAAGCACATTTGGATCAGTGTCTGGGCACACTGGCATATAATGTAGGAGTTGGATGCCACCTGTTTGAGGTATCTTAGTGCATTTCACCCACATTTTGAGTGTAAAACCAGTGTAATGTTCATTTTGAACAGAGTGGTTCTGCTCTTTCGATGTGTAATGAGCTCTGAGCACTCATTGGAAGTTTCTGAGCTGCCATGAAAATATTGATTATTTATCTGTAAGTGGTAATTTTTAACCTAATTCTGAGAATGAGTCACTCTTGTCTAAATTGTCAGTAAATTTTCTGTGAGCATGCATTTTTTCCTGCCCATGGGGAGAAAAAAATGGGTTCATTTTCAAAGGGTTCATGTCAAAATAGTCAAGAAACACAACCTTACTACTTAAATTATTAAATGTTAGTAACTTGGTATTACTCTTGGGATGCCTACAGCATTAGGCCATATGATTATTCAACTTTCCCTTCATTACCAGTAGGCAGTGTGAATATATTTGGTGTTTGCAGAAAGTTCAATATCTTTTTGTAATTCTTATTAATTTTCTTTCTCTTTGAGCAGACGGAAATGGCACAGTGACCCAGTCTCCAGATCCCCACTGGCATAACAATCAAACTGTAAGCATATTCCTTCCTATTTTATTAGCCTGATTCACTTACATGTCTCTTCTGGAATCAAGTTACATTTAGAGATTATTATTGTCAGTCTAGTCCACAGATTGATTCTTTCTAATTTAAAAAATAAAGGAAGAAAAGAATTTGACTCTTAAATAGGGATAGTTTAATTAATTTTAAAAGTCTATATAGATGCACTGCTACTTTGTTAGAAATACCTTAAAAGTGATATTTTTCTCTAGACACACATATACACCCAAGACAGAATTTTTCCCAACCAGAAAATAAGTAAAAAAGAGTGAATTAATTCAGACATAGTTACTTAATTTTGCATAACAAGAAAGATTTAAATCATTGTTAGGGAAATAACATGCCTTGAATTGATGTAGTGGAATGGGGGCCATCCCCACCAAAAATGTTATGTGAGTGAAAGTGTGGTTCCTTAAACATAGGTCCCCTAATATCCTTTTCCAATCCAATTTCCCTCCTATAGAGAAATTTTGAGGCCACTGCTGAGTCTTTCTATATATAATCCTCCCCATATGATGATATTAAGGTCCTAAAGTCTTCAACAACTTTGTGATTCTGTAATTTGATCTTGCACTTTTCCCACGATTAGCTTGGGAAAATCCAAGGCATTATAGTCTTATGATGTTCATCAGAGCCTCATCTTTGTGTGTAAGTTAGAAGAATTTATCAGTGAGTTTTTACTTTTGGCTCCTTTGGGTGAAAAACCTTTCCTTGCACTATGTGCAAATAACTCTTAGAAGCACAAACATGAACAGATTCAGGTATGAGAATAATCTTGATTGCAAGTGGTGAGAAATTGAAGCATGGACATTGTAAGAGAAATTCAAGTTCAAGCAAAGTGGAGTTAATATGATGTCAAATGGCTTAGTTGCATAACTTAGTGACAATGAGAACACAGCCCCGTGGGAGTGATATTAAAGATTAATCACCCTGATGATATGAGTACTGATTGATCTGATGGATATGGGCTGATTTGTTGTGCTTGTTTTTTTTTTTGTTGTTGTTGTTGTTGTGCTTGTTAAATAGCAGAATTGCCACCATGTAAATGTCATGTCAGTCAGACTTATGATAGTTTAAAAGAAGTAACAAACACTCTGAATGAGAAGATTGTTTTTGACCTCAGTTACCTGCAGAACAGGTATATTTAGTAGCAATTAATCTCTTCTATATAATGTAAGCAATATAGAAGCAAGTTCACAATAGGTGGTAGCACAATTGTGGGCTTTCTGTGTCTTGACCATGAAGATATCAAGTGTCCCCCAGGTATCTTGAAACCAAGCAGCATGTATTTCCACCCAGTAGGTCAACTTCTTGAGCTGCATCTTAAGGAGAGAATGAACATATACATAAAGATGTATAACACAAGATATACATTGCTGCTGTTTGTAATCATGAAAATGTTATAAACAACCTAAATGTTCAATAATAGAGATTAATAACTGATCAATTAAGCGTGCCCATTTATTGCCATTAAAAATGTCACTTCAGTGTATTTACTGCCATGAGAAGACAGTGTCAATTGTTAAATGAAAAAAACTAACTTTTTAGATAGCATTGGGACCTCCTTGACAGTCCAGTGATTAAGACTTCATGCCTCCGATGAAGTAACTAGAGGATCGATGGCTGATTAGGGAACTAAGAGTCATACGCCATGTAGCATTGCTAAAAATGAAAAAAAATTTACTATATATAGGTTACAGATACAAAATAAAATGATGTATATACTGCAGTATACATTGGATACAGTAAGTGTGTCTGTTAAGAAAAGTACTAGAAAAATAAAATTCTAGTAGAGTATGTAATGAAAAATGATAATAGCAACTATTTCTGGATAANTAAAAATGAAAAAAAATTTACTATATATAGGTTACAGATACAAAATAAAATGATGTATATACTGCAGTATACATTGGATACAGTAAGTGTGTCTGTTAAGAAAAGTACTAGAAAAATAAAATTCTAGTAGAGTATGTAATGAAAAATGATAATAGCAACTATTTCTGGATAATGAAATTATGGTTGATTTTTGTTTTCCTTTCTTTATCCTGGGCTGCACACTCTAAAATGAACTTCCAGTTTTTATGTAACATAATATTTTTTAAAAAGCAAGCAAAGACTGCTTCTTGTAACCCTGTGTTCCATCTAACTGCTTTCCTTCCCACGAGTAAGGTGATAACACAGCTTTTCCCTCCCAAGGCACTGACTGTTTTCCGTTTAGGCAAGGACAGCTCAGAGGCTAGGTCATCCCCCTCTGTATTCCTCAGAGTGTTTATCAGGAGGTACCTGAAGGACCTTTCCCAAGAACCCTATTTAGTCTGTATTTGACAGAAAAAGAGGTTTGGAGAGGCTAAATAACTTGCTAGGGTCACAGAGCAACTAAATAAAAGTTAATCTTGGTATCTGACTCCAGAGATTAAACTCTTATGCAGGAGGAGACTTGAGACTTAATCTTTTTCTCTGATTTTCCACTTCCTTTCTGTTAAAATACCTACGTGGTGGGACATCTTTAGAATTAGAATTAAGCTATGTAAAGGAGGCAAGCATGATGGCCTGATATATTTTTGATTTACTCTAGGAAGTAATGCGGAGAAGGCAATGCACCCCACTCCAGTACTCTTGCCTGGAAAATCCCATGGACAGAGGAGCCTGGTGGGCTGCAGTCCATAGGGTCACTCCTAGTTGGACAGGACTGAGCGACTTCACTTTCACTTTTCACTTTCATGCATTGGAAATGGCAACCCACTCCAGTGTTCTTGCCTGGAGAATCCCAGGGAAAGGGGAGCCTGGTGGGCTGCCGTCTATGGGGTCACACAGAGTCGGACATGACTGAAGCGACTTAGCAGCAGCAGCAGCAGGAAGTGATGATCTCTCACAGTAGGAATTTTTTTTTCCCAAATGCACAGCATTTTAATTGTTAAGCAGAGCCATGAGTCTGAGCAGCTACTTTCACACCCATTTATAAAGACATAGAATCTTGAATTCTAGTTCAAAAAAGTGTTTTAATTAATGGCCAGTTTCAGGAACTGAACACATTCAAATAGCACCACAATGGCAACTTACATAGGAACCAAATTGTTTTTTATTAGTATCATAAGAGCATTATTTATGAAAAGAGATTTTTTAAAGTAATATGTATATATTATAATAATAAAGCACATTCATTTGAAGCTTACAGTTTTAGTTTTAACAAATCTGTACTCTTCTCTAAATACCACTGCAAGTAAGATGTAAACATTTCCACCAGTCCCAAATACATTTTGTATTTTGAGTTGTCTTAGAATTTCATCATAAGGCTATAACTTTACATCATTTGGTCTTACCCCTCATGATCCAGATCTAGCCAGGGGCCAATAAACCATAATGTGTCTGGGTATATTATTTTCTGAAATGTTTTCTGCCTATAACTCTAACAAGATTGTTTTATTTTTCTGTTTTGTGTTTGATCTGCTGATGTTTCTGTAGGTTGCGGCACTGGCACAAGAAGTATGGATGAGCACCAACAAGGGAGTCTACATTGGAATCTCAGTTTCTATTTTGGCATTGTTGGTCATGTTTGTGGTTTTCTGGATTAGGAGAAGTAAGTCACCTCAGGACTGAAATATTCAGAAATATTCTGGAGCCCACAGGAGTATTCTTGAACCAAATGCATGTAGCTGTACTTTCCATAAGATATCAGTTTCACGTAACTTCCTTGGTTCTTACCTTGTTCCTTTTTTATTTCTTATTTATCTTAAATTTATTGTCCCATAAACATGATATTTAAATTCTCCATAGCCAAAATTAAATATGGAGAAATAAGCACTGGTTGTGTAAAGTTGAGATTTGGAAGTCAAAAGCCACTGTAATATACAAGATTTGTTCCCTCCCATTTTGTTCTTTTCCCATTCCCTCAATAACAAATTTTTATTCCTATCGGGGGTAAAACTGTTGATGGTTTTATAACACCCAATTAATAGAAGAAGCACAAGAGACATTAGAGGGTACATAATTTCAGAGCTAGGAGAGGAACAAAGGATTTCACACGACAGTCATCCAACACCTCCTAGTCTCCTTCCACCAGTTGTGTGTGTGTATGTGTGTGTAAAAGCTGTCTTCTATGGAAGAAGCGCAATATTCAGGGTTTTATTTTCAGTGAAATATAATGGCCTTAAAGTAAGCTAGGGCATGTAGGTCAATACACTAAACCTACAAATCATAAGATACACTATACCAAGGGGCTTACTTGGCTCCTAGAGATTCAAGAAAAGTACCCTGGAGTTATCAGGTTAGGGTCCAGATTGATTTTTTTTCTTCTTCTTTTTAAAAATATTCTTTCTTTGAAATTAATGTTTTTTTAGCCTCTGAGAGCTATACTGATTTTGCTCATATTAAAGTAATAATCGTAATAATATACTGGTTTGGAAAAAAATCTCATGAACTCTTTGGCTTGCATGTTTGATTTTCTCTTCATTTTCCCACAATTTAGGATATTTTTGCCTGGGTAACAAGGTGGAGCTACTACGGTAAGTTTGAAATGGTTTGCGTTAATAATGCCTTTTGATGTTCTTCTGCTAGTAAACATAAGGAAAATTTCTCTGTCCCTCTCCTCTTTTCCTTCCAAGTTCTCCATTTTATACTCTGGATCCTGAAAAATCTAGTATATGGAGCACCTCCATTGCTGTTCAATCTTCCAGTGATGATTTTAGCATCTCTATGCTGCTGCTGCTAAGTCGCTCCAGTTGTGTCCAACTCTGTGCGACCCCATAGACAGCAGCCCACCCAGCTCCTCCTTCCCTGGGATTCTCCAGGCAAGAATACTGGAGTGGGTTGCCATTTCCTTCTCCAGGCATCACTATATTTCTCTGGAATTGTGTCATAACTGCTACAGAGAGAACACCTCAAACCTTATCTCTTAGAGCAAGAGAACTAAATTGCAGATATTGTTTCAGAGGTCATTTGAATGGGTTGTTTAATTTATTTGATTTCATTCAGTGCCTTGTTTTTTGCGTGTCTCTTGAATCTCTATTATATTCCAAGAAGATGAGCAGAACAGACAGAAAATATATACATGAACAAGCAGGGCCTCATAGAACTTCCAGAGAAATACCATGTGGAATACTGGAGCAGGGCAGAGGGCTATGTGAGTGAGATCCAAAGAAGCAGAAGGCAGCTCTGCAAAATCTGGAGGAAGACCCCTCCAGGCTGAAGACTCGCAAAGGCAGGGGTGGGGACATGCCTCCAGGTCCCCAAGGTTCCCACCATCCCCTATTATTCCATACCCAGCCTGCTCTATTCATTTACATTAGTTGTCTGGCCTCACAGGCATTTCAATTTATAGTTTTTGCAAATTTACCCCTTCACCCAATAAAAAAGTTAAATCTTCTTTGTATGCATCCCTGGGGCCATGTCCCCAAGCACCTGTAAAGGTAGGAAACCACTGACTGCTTCCAACAAAATAAACTGCTTCTTCTGGTCCAGCTTGGGCTTTAAGCCAAGTCTTTCTTTGATTCTGAATTCGTCCCTCTTTAACTGCCATCCATTATTCTTAGTTCTCTTTCATTGGATGTTTGTACCCAGTCTTTCCTATATCTGAGTTAATCACATGAGCCAGTCCACAAAATACGCCTTGAATAATCTCCAGCATATTGCAAGTGTTCCATAGATGCTGGATTTTATTATTGAGACATGCCCTTCACAGCAATAAACCTGTGAGACAGGCAGTAGTAGTATTCTCAGTTTACTAATTAGAAAACAAGTTTAGAGATGTTAAGTGACATCCAAGGTCACATCACACAGCAGGTCTCTTGGAGTCCAAAACAGACTTTTAGGAGTTTTTGATGTCAGCCTCCAAGAGTGGAAAAAAAAAATAAGTACTCCCTACAGACAGATAACCATGAATGATAACATTCTTTTAGTTCATTTTTGTTCTTTCAGTGTTTACGTCTTTAAAGTTTCAGTTTTAATCACCTAATTAGAAAAGAAAATATTTATTGTAGAAGCTGCTGTATAATATAGAAACGCAAACAAAACAAAAGCAAAAAGGAGTATTTCTTCATGATGTTATTTTTGGGGCAGCTATATATCACATTGACTCATTTTGAGCTTCTGACCCCTAACCTGTTTTCACACAATATGACTAATCTGTTTAAAGATCAGAGCTGAGTGAAGATTCAGTGCATTTCATATCTTTTCTGGGCAGGCTTAGGTAATAAAAATAATGCCTACAGGCAACTTCTAAAAAAGCATTGATATCAAAATCCCACAAATCACCTTTGTGTACACTTGAAGTGTGAGCATTCATGTAATAAAACTCATCTAACCCATGGCTTTCTAATTTTGGCTAAGGCAGGGTGTGATTTTTGACTCTGGGATCTAGAACATACTTACGTGAAGGAATAGTATTTTACTACATCTGATATGCTCTGATATTTTCTATACTTATATATATTTATCTTAAATACAGGATACATACCACTAAATAACATTCACTAAAGGGCCACAGTCCTCGGGTAGAAAAACACCAGCCAAACCATTTCCTGGCCATCTTTGAGACTGGGCATCCTGGTTTAATACTTCAATTTGATGTGTGGTATTTGTCTTGTTAGATTATAAATTTTTTTGTGTACTATTGCACGAGTGTCTTGAAAGAGACCAGTGTGAGATTTTTGAAACCAAAAGGTGTGACTTTCTACCTCCTTAAAAATAATTTCCTGTAACTTCATATTCACAATTTTGGAAGCTTCTATTCATTTCATAGGATGTTTGAATGGGGCTCTGAGAAATGCAAATACTCAGGCTTGAATGAACAAATAAGCTGCTCATACTTGAGAAGTGATCTTTTTTCTTACTCATGTTATTCTTTCTACAGTGTGATTCCATTGAAAGATTCTCGCATTGGAGCTTTGAAAAATGCAGCTCTGAAGCCTATCCAAGCAGAAGACAATGTCTACATTATTGATGACTATCACTAAGCCCTGGATCCAGATTGTAGATTTTTATGCCCTTGACTGTAGAAGACAGTGACAAGATACTGTGTCAGAGTCCTCCGAATCAGCTGCTGAATTTTTCAGTCAGTTTCCCATGGCATTCCTCTGAGTCAGGGACGCTGGGCAGAGTGATGCTAGCTCAGCTGTTTAAAGTCAACCTCTGTCACAGAGTCCTAACTTTTTATACTAAATTGCCTCAAACTTTCTGATCATTGCAGAGGTCTCTGCAAAACATGAAACATACTTTTTCAAATTGTACATTCTCTTTAGACCTCATGAATCCTGTTTTCCATCAAAAATTCTCATTGGGAAGATAGAAAAAAAAAAAAAAACTTCTATCTCAGTTAGCAAGGCTGTCAAGAATACCTGAATACAACTTAGAATCAGGACATCTAGTCTGGGACTTAAAGGACTTAACAAGCAAGCATTTCATGATTGTCCTTTTAAAAAGAAAAAAAAAAAATCAAGTGATTCCAAATGTGATATTGCTTAGGGTCCCCAAAGTTTCAAATCATGGTGTGTACAGGTTTTTATTTACCCAATAGAAAAATGGCAGTGAGTGTAATTTTTCCATTATAGACAAATTTGTTTTATCAGAGTTCTGGAAATACAAAGCATTAAATGCTTTCTTTGGAAGGAGGATGGTATTTTAGCAGTTAGAAGAAGCAATGATATTGAGTAGACCATGAAGACACCAGGAGAAGAAAATCAATAGCCATATAATTTATGATATTTTTGCTACATCAGTGCCACAGTTCTAGGTGCTTATGTTGACAACTGGCAGGCTCCGATTTTTTGAATGAGGCAGGGCAGAAATAAATACAAGGAAAAAAGAGAGGGAAGGAGTAGGAAAGAGGCTTTCTGTTTTAGAAAATAGAGTTTGCAAATATAATAGTATTGTTTGAGAGTGTTACCAATTTCTACAAAATGCTAAATTGTCATCAAATCAAATTTTAAAATTTGATTTTTAAAATTGTTTTGGAAGGATAAAAGATCTTTTTCATTGAATCAATACATGTGTTATATTTCTTTTTCACAACTCAATTACATTTGGTTTTCCCAAAAGAATTAGATGAATGCTAAATGTAAAGATAATTTTAATCAGTTAGAAGCATTTCTACATGAACAGTTAAAAGGCTGGAGATTAATTTCACCTTGAGTAAACCCTGAAATAACTCATGCTTGAGTAATTTGGGGGACATTCAGAGCTACTCACACCAAAGTGGTCCATAAAGGCTGGATGCTTGTTTTTTTTTTTTTTTTCTTTTAATATAAATTTATTTATTTTAATTGGAGGCTAATTACTTCACAGTATTGTAGTGGTTTTGCCATACATTGACATGAATCCGCCATGGCTATACATGTATTCCCCATGCTGAACCCCCCTTCCACCTTCCTCCGCATCCCATCTTTCTGGGTCATCCCAGTGTACCAGCCCCGAGCATCCTGTATCATGCATCAAACCTGGACTGGCGATTCATTNTAGTGGTTTTGCCATACATTGACATGAATCCGCCATGGCTATACATGTATTCCCCATGCTGAACCCCCCTTCCACCTTCCTCCGCATCCCATCTTTCTGGGTCATCCCAGTGTACCAGCCCCGAGCATCCTGTATCATGCATCAAACCTGGACTGGCGATTCATTTCACATATGATAATACACATGGTTCAATGCCATTCTCCCAAATCATCCCACCCTTGCCCTCTACCGCAGAGTCCAAAAGACTGTTCTATACATCTGTGCCTCTTTTGCTCTCTCGCATACAGGGTCATTGTTACCATCTTTATAAATTCCATATATATGTGTCATTATACTATATTGGTGTTTTTCTTTCTGGCTTACTTCACTTTGTATAATAGGCTCCAGTTTCATCCACCTCATTAGA
>SJYA01009850.1:0-17838 GCA_006410615.1 Neotragus moschatus
CGGATCAAAATCAAATGTCCCCCCACAGTGATGGCTCCCCTCCTTGCCTTCTGGTCTCTGTAGGCATGTCTGGAGCACACAAGGGGCAGCCGTGACTCATGGGTCAGGCGACCCGCGGCAAGGGTGTGCTGCTCTGGGAACCAGGGCTTCTGTCCTGGAGCTCTGGTTGTGAGGAGCACAAAGTCCCTCAGTGGGTCATTAGAAGTGATGATAACTGAGGCCACTCCTGTTCTGCTCCTTGGTCCCCTGACTTATGTGTCCTTCCTGTTAGAGACAGTACCATAGTGAGGCTCTCTAACGCAGTGTGTATTCCTGTAGAGCATTGCTTCTATGGAGGAGGAAACGGCAACCCACTCCAGGATTCTTGCCTGGGAAATCCTGCAGACAGAGGAGCCTGGCGGGCTGCAGTCCGTGGGGCCACAGAGTCAGATGTGACTTAGTGACTAGACCGTCATCACCACCGTTGCTTCTGAGTTGTCGCTTCTGTCCCACTTTCAAGGCAGTTCCCGTTCCTCTGTGAGGGTGGCTGCTTCTGGATGGTGCAGGAAATGATTTGAGAAGTTGACTTCCTGCTCTTGAGTGTTGCTGTGAATCCCCTGTTAGATGCTGGGTTTGTCGTACGAGATCTTGTGACTGGGGATCAGGGGCTCTAAACATTCACATAATGGTGCTGGTGCAGGTTCTCTGAGCAGAAAGGGCAAAAACATAGCCAGAAGAGGTATCTGTCCCTGTGAGGACTAACCAGAAGCCCTTTCAGGATGGGAGGGACCCAGTGTGGTCAACCGGCCACCAGCAGAAGAGCCGGTCTTCTTGGGTACGCGTGTCTCACTGGGGCTGCGTTCTGGTATCGCCTCATCAGCAGTTAGGCCGTCTTAGGAACTGGAAGTCCCTGCCGTTGGACCCAGGCACAGCCCACACCCCTTCCAGCGTGGCTGTACCAGCCACGTGCCCTTGTTAGTTCTGAGGTTGCCAGTGATGATGGCGGACTGGCATCAATGGGGTGGGTGTGCTCTTGGCTCTTCAGCGCCTCTCCCTGGCGAGTGATTTCCAGTGGGTGTTGGTGTTTGCCGGTGCCACTGCCCTGCCTGCCGTCTGTGTCCCTGATCGGACAGCCAGACCGGTGGCCACTGCCCAGAATCTGCTCATGCACTAAAACGGGCCCATTTTCCTTCCACACAGCGTGGATGGCCAGACACAGCGCCTTCTATTCCACTCACTGAGAAGATTGCCCCTCTCCACTCTCCTGTAAGGCCACTCACGAGTGTGGCTAGAGTGAAGTCATCATCTGGTTTTGGTTTTTACTCACACATTGGGTTGGCCAAAAAGTTCATTCGAGTTTTTCCATCAGACGCCGTGGGAAAACGCAAGCACACGTTTAGGCCAAGCACCATGTGAGCAAGGACTGTTTCCTCTCTTCCTCTTTGGCTCATCCTCTGCGGCCCCCACCAGGTCTTTGGTGTGAGCTGGAGGAGGGGCACTGATGCAATTCCGGGGTGTGACTTGGTGATCGGACTGAGTGCTTGTGCCCTCCGGCCCTAGCCGGCCTCGATTTCAGATGCCTCGTTTCCATCTCACAATGCACTCATTCTGGTTCCCCCGGAATTTAAGACTATTTGTGCCCAACAGATTTAGGCCAGGATATGGCACCCCACTCCAGTACTCTTGCCTGGAAAATCCCATGGACGGAGGAGCCTGGTAGGCTGCAGTCCATGGGGTCGCTAAGAGTCGGACATGACTGAGCAGCTTCACTTTCACTTTCACTTTTCACTTTCATGCATTGGAGAAGGAAATGGCAACCCACTCCAGTGTCCTTGCCTGGAGAATCCCAGGGACAGGGGAGCCTGGTGGGCTGCCGACTATGGGGTCGCAAAGAGTCGGACACGACTGAAGCGACTTAGCAGCAGCAGCAGCAGCAGACTGGACTTTTATACCCCTGCCTAGCCTGGGCTTCCCAGGTGGTGCTCGTGGTGAAGAACCTGCTTAACCCCTGCAGGTGGGCATGAGCAACGTGGGTTCAGCCCCTGGGTCGGGAAGATCCTCTGGAGGAGGAGATGGCAGCCCACCCCAGTGTCCTTGCCTGGAGAACCCCTTGGACAGAGGAGCCTGGCGGGCTGCAGTCCCTGGGGTTGCACGGAGTTGGACGCCACTGAGTGCACGTGCCTGAGAGGTGGCCGATGCTCTGGGAGTAATGTTCCTACAGATAAATAACTCTAGTACCGTCCTGGGCCTGGCCACAGGAGGTCGGTTGCTTAAGCGAAGCTGTGACCTCAGGTGAGGCGACTGTTCGCTGACTGCTCTCCCAGGAAGAAACGACATCACGAGCTAAGCTGTTAGAGCAGGCAAAGCTGTGGTGGGACAGCGTGGCATTTTCTGGTGGCACAGATGTTTACACGTTTTCAGAGCACAGACCGCGGGGCCGAGAGAAGCTGCAGGACTTCCGCCTGCGGAGTTAGAGCGCGCGAGATAATGCCTGTGACTGAGACTTCTGTGGAGTGCTTTTACGGAATGATTGTTACAGGCCTTGTGTTTTATTTATAGTATTCTCATTTATTCCTGAGGTTGCCAAGATATTGTTATTGACAGTTTACTCATCAGGAATAAGGCTCAAAGAGAATAACTGAAGCCCAAGATCACACATTTAGTGCATGGAGAATCTAGGATCTCTTTGTGCCCCTAAACCTGATTTAAAGACATTCGTTGACTGAAAGCATGAGAATTACATGGTCAGATTTTCAGCTTAGGTAAATTCATGGGGAAAAGTTTGGGAATGGGTCATATGTGAGAGATAGGAAGGTCAGACGAGCGGCTGTTAGAAAAGTCCAGGTGAGAGATGACGCTGGCTTGAGGGGTGGCGCGCGTGCGGATGGGGCGGAGGAGTTGGAACTGAGGACATTCATGAAGTAAAACATGTCGGCGTGAGAGCAACTGAAAGCAGAGGCCTCAGAGGGCAGGGAGCCACTCCCGCCTCTGCTTTAGGGCCATCGTGAATGGCGGTGATGTCAGCAGAAGCCGTGCTTTTGCCGTGACCCTCTGTGTGGACGTGTGTCTCCTCCACTAGAATGTGCTCACAGACTGTTCATGGCCTGTGTGCTCCAGCACTTAGCTCAGCAGCTGACTCTGTCCACAGGCACGGTGTGGACCGGCATGGCCTTTGCTGATAGCAACGTAATCACTACCATCATGGCATGGAATTTTTAATTGAGCTATTAGTATTCAAGGATAGTGAGCTGATTGAGGAATACAAAAAACATTTATAAACATTTATAATGTCATAATTTTTATGATAACTGTGGAAGTGTAATTTCTCTATAGTCTGGATTTCTGTACTTAACTTTTTCTAGTATGTTCAGTATCTTTTTGTTGTTTTCTTTTGTACTGGGTACAGCCGATCAGCAGTGTTGTGATGGTCTCAGGGGAGCACCGGGGAAACTCAGCCATGCACATACATGCATCTCTTCACCCCCGAACTCTCTCCGGTCCAGGCTGCCACATTGAGCGGAGTTCCATGTGCTGCACAGGAGGTCGTTGTTACCCACTTTAGACACAGCAGTGTGTCTCTGTCCATCCCCGGCTCCCTAACTGTCCCTTCCCCACATCCTGCCCCATGGCAACCAAACATTCATTCTCTAAGTCTGTGTGTTTCTTTCTGTTCTGTAAATAAGTTCGTTTGTAACATTCCTTTTTAGATTCGACATGCAAGGCGTGTCATATGGTATTTCTCCTTCTCTGACTTCACTCAGTGTGACAGTCTCTAGGTCTGTCCATGTTTGAGTGTGTCTGCTTTTAACATCATTTTAAGAGAAAGTCATCCAGGAGTGCGTGAGGAGGTGGGCTGTGTGCAGCTGGCAGTTTCCTTTCTCTCCTGTGGAGCTGTGAAGGGTTGGTAGCTACCTGTCCACGCTGGCCTGTTTCAGGCTCCCCAGCGAGGTCTTATTGAGGGCCACAGACCAAGGCACACCATCCACCCACTGGGATGGCCCAGCTTGTTCCTGTTCACAGGTTTGTTCTGCTGAGCCACGAGGTCATGGTCTGATAGCCAGTGTCCGCAGTGCATTGTTGACAGCGCTGGGCCGAAGCCCCTATGCAGGCAGGTCCTAGAAATGGCCCACCACATGGCAGGACAGTCTTGTGTTTTCTGCTCTTCAGCGCAGGTGGCAGCAACAAGTGGTGCTCTTCAGTGCAGCTGGCCGAGAGGAGTCACCCTGCGTCCAAGGCCAGGGGCGGTGGCTGGGAGGAGCCACCCTACGCCTGAGACCAGAGGTGGCGCCCGGTGCCGGANGGGCATTTCAGCTGAGACTATTAACCATATCTTAGCAACTATGTCATTTTGCAAAGTGCCAAGCACTTCAGTGAAAAGGATATTACAATGTGAATAGGGTCTGTGGATTGTACTAAGATTAAGGTTTGATATGATGTAAGATGACTGACAGTACTAGGTCCGGGACTGGGAGAAGAGTACTTGGACCTCTGGACTAGTTCTGCAGTCACCCGTCTTTAATTGTTTCTTAAAATAAAAAACCTTTTCAAAAGCAGATATTAATCACCCACTTTTCCCACAAAGACAAATTCACCGTCTGCTACGCCAGGCATTGCTATAGGCTTTGTGGATAAAACAGTAAATAAAACACCTTATCAGCTCCATCTAAGTGTTCTTACATTAGATATGCAGGTTTTTCTATGCTTCAGTTTCTTTATCTGCGCAATGGGATGACCAATACTACTTCTTTGTTTGAGGGAGAGTAAAATTCACTAAATACATTTAGAGGGATTAGCACCGAGTCTGACACAGTTCTCAATACACCTCAGTTATTTCTAATTAGTTATCGTTACCATTGTAGAACACATTTCAGGGACTGGTTTGTTGCGTCGCAAGCGTGGGAGCTAGGCGCTTTTCCACATGCGCAATCTCATTTTCTACTTCATTTTCTCTCCAGGGGGAGGCGCAGGAACACTTTTGTATTCGTGTCCTGATCTGACCCTAAGAAACCGTTGTATATCAGATCTTCTACTCCAGGGAAAGAATTGGCATGTAATTCAGGATCTTTATTCTTTATAAAGAGCCCAGCTAAATGCCTGGTACACAGTAGGCACTCATAAGTATATCTTGCATCAGGTAATCATATTCTCACTAGTGTAAATAAATACCCTTCAATAAATCTTCCCCTAAATTCACTCTGTCAAAAGAAGGGAGCCTGCAGTGATTTCCCTGCGCTGGAAGGAAAAGAAACAGTTGTGCCTCTGTGAAAAGCTATGCAAGTTCGGATAGACTAAAATAAGACTGTCTTCTCCTATCCCTACAAAGGGCTTTACGCATTTTGCTTTGTAAAGCGCGGTTACAGCCCTGATTTCATTTAATCAGATTACTATCACTATCCCACGTTTAGCCCAGGGGGAAACTGAGGCAGTAAGGCGCTGCTCCCTAAATATCTATTGAACGACCCAGAGGCAGAGCTGCAGGCAGCTAAAGTCAATGCCCTAGCTCAATTCCGGGTGTTCAAACACGTGCGCCTGTGTTCGTGTCAGGAACGTTTTATATTAATTTTATCAGGCAAGCGCATGCACCCTTCGGGGGACGCGTTTTCAGCAGATGGGTTGAAATGTTTTCTTATTCTTAATAAATGTTTTATCTTAATTTTTTTTTAATGCTTAAAGTGCACTCAGCATACAACGTGTGCTAGGCTCTGTTCTTGCCTGGAGAATCCCAGGGACGGGGGAGCCTGATGGGCTGCCGTCTTGTCTATGGGGTCGCACAGAGTCGGACACGACTGAAGCGACTTAGCAGTAGCAGTAAGATAAAATTTCGCAATAAACAACCTATTCACTTGCGAGCAAATTCAACCCGATTAATGAAAACCTTTTCTTTTGTTCTCTGAAATGTTCTATTTTGCAAGGAGGTTGCTGTCGAGTGCCTAAGACGGAGCCTAGCACACGTTGTATGCTGAGTGCGCTTTAAACATTAAAAAAAAATAAGATAAAACATTTATTAAGAATGAGAAGCTGGATACCCATCTGCTGAAAATGCGTCCCCCAAAGTGTGCGTGCGCTTGCCTGGTAACTTGGTCTAAATTAAAGAAGCTGAGGAGAGGAGGGTGGCGAAATTTAATACATCCCTCCTCATACAGGGCTTCCCTGGTGGCTCAGATGATAAAGATCCTGCCTGCAGTGCGGGAGATCTGGGTTCATTCCCTGGATCAGGAAGATTCCCTAGCGAGGGAAATGGCAAACCACTCCAGTATTCTTGTCTGGAGAATCCCATGGACAGAGCAGCCTGGTACGCTACAATCCATGGGGTTGCAAATAGTCGGATACGACTGAGCGACTTTTCTTTCTACACTCTAACCCCCATGGGGAGGAGTTCCACCCTGAAGCTGTAGGGATGGGGCCAAGTGTTGGCAGAGGACAACTCCCCACCAGACCCAGAAACCTGGGGGAGAAGCAGAGTTTCAGCATACAGAAAAAGCAGCCACAGCCAGACTCCGGGTCTGCAGTAATAAATACCTGCGGGGGTAAAGGGCGGGGAGGAACCAAGAGAAAAAATTAACCTCTGCAGGGAAACTCTGCTGCGCATGCGCATGCTGCGGCGCAGGGAGGACCGGAAGACCCCCGGAGGCCCTAGCAGCGGCCCCTGCTGACCAAAGGGCGCCACTGCATGCCCCTTGCATCTGCCTTTGATGCTGTTGAAGGCTTATCACCACCTTTTATTCATTCATGTAGTCTTCCCCACACCCCGGGTTTTGTGTGGGCTATTTTACGCAGGAGCAAACTGAGGCTCAGATAATTAATTTCCCCAAGGTCACACAGCTAATAAGGGCAGAACCAAGTGACTTTAAGTACGGTTGGAATATTGCTGCTGCTGCTGTTGCTAAGTCGCTTCAGTTGTGTTGGACTCTGTGCGACCCCATAGACAGCAGCCCACCAGGCTCCCCCGTCCCTGGGATTCTCCAGGCCAGAAACTGGAGTGGGCCGCCATTTCCTTCTCCAATGCATGAAAGTGAAAATTGAAAGTGAAGTCGCTCAGTCGTGTCTGACTCTTGGCGACCCCATGGACTGCAGCCCACCAGGCTCCTCGGTCCATGGGATTTTCCAGGCAAGAGTACTGGAGTGGGATGACATTGCCTTCTCTGAAGACAACATTATGTTCACTGAAATAAGCTGGAAGCAAAAGGACAAATATTGTATAATTCTACCTATTGTCATTGTTTAGTCACTAAGTCATGTCCACGACCCCATGAACTGTAGCCCACCAGGCTCCTCTGGGTATGTGATTTTCCAGGCAAGAATACTGGCGTGGGTAGCCATTTCCTTCTCCAAGGATCCTCCCCACCCAGGGTTCAAACCCATATCTGCTTGCTTGTCAGGTGGATTCTTTACCACAGTGCTACCTGTGAAACCTGAATTGTACCTGTACTCCTTAAAGGAGTCAAATGAAAAAGACAAGCAAAGTAGTGGATGCCAGGAGCTGAGGGAAGGGGAACGGAAGTCAGTGTTTGAAGGGGACAGAGTTTCAGTGTGGAAAAATTGAAAAGTCATGAAGATGGATGATGCGGGTGGCTGCACTACAATGTGAATGTACCGAACACACTAAACCACACACTAAAAAGCCATTAAAAAGGCCAGTTTTACGTCATGTCTATTTTGCCACAGTAAAAAAGGAATAGTTTAATCAGGAACCAACTCTGCCCCACTACTACTTCCTAGATGGATTTCAGATTTGGCTGACATTAAGACAGATATTGTGAATTTAGATTCAGCCCTCACTGTCTGTATGACCTTGGGCAAGTTATATAACTTCTCTGAGCCTCAAATTCTTCATGTAAAATGTTGAATAATAACAGAACCTGTTGAATTATGGGGATCTTGTGAAACTTAAAGAAGTTAATATAAATAAAGCACGTAGGGACTTCCCTGGTGGTCCAATGACTAAGACTCTGTGCTCCCAATGCAGGGACATGGGTTCCATCCCTGGTCAGGGAACTAGATTTCGCATGCCACAACTAAAGATCCCACATGCTACAACTAAGATGGGACACAGCCAAATAAATAAATAAAATTTAAAAAGCACCTAGCACATTAAGGCCCATTGAAGAGTTTGCTCCTCTTCTGGGCTAAACTGTGCCTGCTCCTCAACTCACATATTAAAGACTTAACACCCCAGGACCTCAGAATGTGAGTTTATTTGGAGACAGGGTTTGGAAGAGCCAATTAAGTTAAAATGAGGTCTTTAGGTCCTAACCTAATGTGACACCAGTCATACTGATGAGATTGTGGAAACTCAGTCTTACATGCAATAGAATATCCCTGCTGCATGTAGCTGGACTACCTAACCCTGAGCTGCTTGCAGTAATCCTGGGCCCTGAGAACAAAGGAGAAATAAACAATTACTGATCCTATCTTTAAAAAATCGGATGCTGGGATATGATTTCCCAGAGGGAAATTGTGAAGACACAGAGAGAAGGCAGCCGTCTGCTAGTCGAGGATAGAGGCCTCGGCAGAAACCAACCTTGCCAACATACCTCAATCTGCGACTTCTGACCTCCACAACTGTGAGACGATAAATTTCTGCTGTGTGAGCCATCCAGTCTGTGGCATTTCGTTGTGACTGCCCCAGCAAACTGAAACAGCCCTCATTGTGGAATAAACACTAGATTTTATATATTGCAACCACATTCCTTCTAGGAGCGTTTATTAACACTTACTACATGCTGTATGGAAGAGAGCGAGGAACTCTCTTATATTTTGAGGCACAAAATTTAAACGGCAGGTTGGGTGCTCCAAAAAACTCAGTCCCAATGGTCATTATTATTATTATTGACTGCACCATGTTGCATGTGGGGGTCTTATTGTCCCCCAACCAGGGATTGAACCCATGCTCCCCCACATTAGAAGTAGAGAGTCTTAACCAACTGGTCCGCCAGGGAATCTCCCTGATGATATTGTTGTTTAGTCTCTAAGTTGTGTCCGACTCATTGCGACATCATGGACTGTAGCGCACCAGGCTCCCCTATCCGTGAGATCCTCCAGGCAAGAATACTGGAGTGGGTAGCCATTTCCTCCCCCAGGGAATCTTCCTGACCCGGGCATCGAATGGGCGTCTCCTGCATTGGCAGGCGGGTTCTTTACTACTGGGCCGCCAGGAAATGCCTCTGATGATTACATTAAAAAGAATTTTTTTTTGCCCGTACTGTGCAGCATGTGGGATCTCAGTTCCCCAACCAAGGACTGAACCTGTGTCCCCTGCATTAGAAACATGGAGTCTTCATCACAGGACCATCAGGGAAGCCCTCTGATGATTATATTTTAATATCACTTTTTAAAATTCAAATAAATGCAAAAACAGTCCATGACAACGAGGAAAGCACCCAATTTCTTTTTATTTTTTAAAATATTTATTTATTTGACTACACCAGGTCTGAGTTGCCACACATAGGATCTTTACTCTTTGTTGCGGGATGTAGGATCTTTTTAGTTGTGGTATGAGGGTTCTTTAGTTGCACACACAGACTCTTAGTTGGGGCATGTGGGATCTAATTCCCTGACCAGCCTGCATTGGGAGTATGTAGTCTTAGCCATTGCACCACCAGAGAAGTCCCAGCATCCGATTTTTAAAAGATAGGACCAGTTATTGTCGATTTTTCCTTTTGTCTCAGGGTCCAGGACTATTGCAAACAGCTCAGGGTTATATAGTCCAGCTACACGCAGCAGGGATATTCTGTTGCATGGAATTTTCTGGAACAGCTTTAGGAAGAGGTGTATCGCTTCTCTGAATGATTGGACAGCTGAGTATAGGGAGGTCTGGCAGGCTGCATGGTGGGATGGGCGGGCCAGCGCTGGTGCCTAAGATCACTGAACTGTATCTAGGTCTCAGGGAGGAGCTTGGCCCCTTCCGGAGGTTCTGTTCAGATCCAGTTTACAGAGGTTAAAGCTGAGACTCCTAAAGGGTAAGTGAAGGTGGGTCTGTTCTGGACTCCGCCTTTTGTGGGGGTTCCAGAGAGCCCTTAGGGACTCAATTAGAGACCTGCTCGAACTGTTTTGCATTTCTTTGTTCCTAAACTGCCCCCTGGGACCTCCAGGCTGCGGGACTTTCCACCCACCCCGCCCTTCCCTGCCTGCAAACACACCCATCAGCTCCGAAGCCAGGCTCAACATTTTTGCAGGGAATCGCTGACATCCCTCCTGGCTCGCCGCTGTTGGGTCTAAGCAAATGTTTTCCTGGGAGCCTGCGAAGTGAAATAAAGTGAAAGTCGCTCAGTAGTGCCCCACTCTTTGCGACCCCATGGGCTACACAGTCCATGGAATTCTCCAGGCCAGAATACTGGAGTGGGTGACCTTTACCTTTTCCAGGGGATCTTCCCAACCGAGGGATCTGAACCCAGGCCTCACACATTGTGGGCAGATTCCTTACCAACTGAGCTACCCGGGAAGCCCTGGGAGCCTGCGATTGGGGGGAAAAAGTCCCTGCCCTCTGGGGAGCTGACCCTCTGGAGGAAATAGTCAATCAGATATTTGAACAAATGGAAACACTCAAATTGTGCCAGGAAGGAGGGAGAATGAGAAATGGGGATCGAACAGATCTAGCCTGGAAGAATCTCAGAGGGCTGCCTGGAGGAGGTGATTCTTGAAAGATGAGAAAACTATTGAACTAAAGTGGAGAGGGCAGGGCTCTGGTGGTCTAGGGGTTAGGACTCCGAGGAAGGGGAAGTGTGGCAAGATTTGATAGGGTTAGGGACTAAGATCCTGCATGCTTCCCAGAGTGGCCAAAAAATAAAATTTAAAAAAAAACCTTAAAAAATAGAGTGAACAAAAATAAGACTTAAGAAAAGAAAAATACTATAGAGGGCATTCTAGGGAGAGGGAACAGAGCAAAGGGTTCTGCTTTAGAAGGACCCGTCAAAGCATGACTCTGAGACTAAGGTTAGCTAACTTTTTCTAAAAGGACCAAATAGAAAATATTCTGGCCTTTCCAGCCACACAGCTTTTTGGTCACAGCCACTCAACTCTGTACATAAGCATCATCAGGTGACAAATACTCAAACAGGCATAGCTGTGGTCCAATAAAACTTTATTTATGGGTTCTAAAATTTCAATTTCATATCATTTTCACATGACATGAACTATGATTCTTCTTTTGACTCCCCTCCTTAATCACTTAAAAATGTAAAAACCATTCTCAGCTCATGGGGTATACAAACACAGGCATTGAGGGGAATATGGCCCCAGGATCATAGTTTGAGACCTTCTCCTGCCCCCACAGGATAAGGATGTCCTTATCATTTATCATCTAAATAAGAACACTTTACATTTGCCAAATTGTGACTGAATTTTTAAATTGAAGTATAGTTGATTTACAATGTTGTGTTAGAATGTTATACATCTTTATATATATATACTTTGTATAAAATATGTATACTATGTTGTTGTTGTTTAGCCTCTGAGTTGTGACCAACTCTTTTGCAACACCCATGGACTGTCTTCTCTGCTGGCTCAGTCGCTGATGAGTCTGCCTGCAATGGGGGAGACCTGGGATCAATCCCTGGGTCAAGNTATACTTTGTATAAAATATGTATACTATGTTGTTGTTGTTTAGCCTCTGAGTTGTGACCAACTCTTTTGCAACACCCATGGACTGTCTTCTCTGCTGGCTCAGTCGCTGATGAGTCTGCCTGCAATGGGGGAGACCTGGGATCAATCCCTGGGTCAAGAAGATCCCCTGGAGAAGGAAATGGCAACCCACTCCAGTATTCTTGCCTGGGAATTCCAATGGGCAGAGGAGCCTGGTGGGCTACAGTCCATGGGGTCACAAAGAGTCAGATACAACTAAGTGACTAACACACATGGACTGTAGCCTACCAGGCTCCTCTATCCATTGGAATTCCCAGGCAAGAATACTGGAGTGGATTGCCATTTCCTTCTCCAGGGGATCTTCCAGACCCAAGGACTGAACTCTCATCTCCTGAACTGGCAGGTGAATCCTTGACCGCTGAGCTCCTAGGGAAGCCCTATACACAGTATATATGTGTATTATATATATGTATATGTATATTGTACATATGTGTTCTTTTAAAGATTGTTTTCCACTATGCAGATGACACCACCCTTATGGCAGAAAGTGAAGAGGAACTAAAGAGCCTCTTGAAGAAAGTGAAAGAGGAAAGTGAAAAAGTTGGCTTAAGGCTCAACATTCGGAAAACGAAGATCATGGCATCCAGTCCCATCACTTCATGGGAAATAGACGGGGAAACAGTGGAAACAGTGTCAGATTTTATTTTTCTGTGCTCCAAAATCACTGCAGATGGTGACTGCAGCCATGAAATCAAAAGANGAACTAAAGAGCCTCTTGATGAAAGTGAAAGAGGAGAGTGAAAAAGTTGGCTTAAGGCTCATCATTCGGAAAACGAAGATCATGGCATCCAGTCCCATCACTTCATGGGAAATAGACGGGGAAACAGTGGAAACAGTGTCAGATTTTCTTTTTCTGGGCTCCAAAATCACTGCAGATGGTGACTGCAGCCATGAAATCAAAAGACGCTTACTCCTTGGAAGAAAAGTTATGACCAACCTAGATAGCATATTGAAAAGCAGAGACATTACTTTGCCGACTAAGGTCCATCTAGTCAAGGCTATGGTTTTTCCCGTGGTCATGTATGGACGTGAGAGTTGGACTGTGAAGAAGGCTGAGCGCCAAAGAATTGATGCTTTTGAACTGTGGTGTTGGATAAGACTCTTGAGAGTCCCTTGGACTGCAAGGAGATCCAACCAGTCCATTCTGAAAGAGATCGGCTCTGTGATTTCTTTAGAAGGCATGATGCTAAAGCTGAAGCTCCAGTACTTTGGCCACCTCATGCGAAAAGTTGGCTCATTGGAAAGGACTCTGATGCTGGAAGGGATTGGGGGCAGGAGGAGAAAGGGACAACAGAGGATGAGATGGCTGATGGCATCACTGACTCGATGGGCGTGAGTCTGAGTGAACTCCGGGAGTTGGTGATGGACAGGGAGGCCTGGCGTGCTGCGATTCATGGGGTCGCAAAGAGTCGGACATGACTGAGTGACTGAACTGAAGAGAAAATTTTATTTCTAGAAAATAATTGTTTACAGTTAGAATCAAACTTGATGAAAATTTTTTATTTAGAGCTCAATCAGAGAGTGGATAAAGTTCATGTAGCAAGATTATGACGCCTTTGTACACCAGGGTCTTGGTATAAGAGGCCTTTCACTGCCTTTTGCTGTCTGTTGTCTTCTAAATAAAACCACCTTTAACTAGGTTCTTTCAAAATTTCAGTAACTAAACCATTAAGTTTCATCTGTCATACAATAAATTCTGCTCTTTATAGAGATATTATAGAGGTACATTTGTTTTTTTATCACTCAGAGATCTAGGTTTGTAAAGAGATTTAAGCAGCACACAAACCAGGCACTTGTAACAGGAGAATTTAAAAATGATCAGTAAACATTGTCAACTCCTGTTATCCAGACAACCTTGTGAAGGAGCCTAAGTTGGAGTCAGGTCCAATGTGAACCTCACCTTGGTTGGTTACAGTTGAGGTAACAAAGTCAGTCACATAACCTCTCCAGGCCTCAATTTCTTGTCTGTAAAATGAAGATAATAACACCTTACAGGATTTTTACCAAGATGGTCACTGATGAAGGTAACGTAGCTGGCACACAACAGGTGCTCAGTAACAGGAGCTGCTGCTGCTGTTATTAGTTACTCGTGGTCCAGGTGCAGGTTACAGGCTCTAGGACCTGGAGCCGGGAGCCCTCTGAGCTCCTTCCATTCATTCCTCAGTCTGCTCAAGGGTGTAACTTTCATTTTAATTCCAGCATAAGCACGGTTGTGATGTTCAGTCCAGTGGGTCCTAGAAACATGTCCGTATTACTTTCAGACAAGCCAAAAGTCAGCCCCTCATTTGATTGGGAATTTTCTCGGAGAACTCTGTGAGAAAAACCTTGAAGGACAATGTCTGTTGTCCTGCAACCCCATGGAAGACTTGCCATTTGGGGATTGCCTGCATCAGCACTTGCCTCCATTAGCAAGGAGAGGTGACCGTTGATGGTAATTAGCTGTAATTAGCTACTGATCTTTTTGGACAACCAGAAAGTCTGGTTTCTCCTCCAAACATGAAAGGGGCGCTCAGGGAGGAGAGGACTTCTGCAGTGGGTAATTCTGAAGCAGCGGATACTGAGTCTTTCAAAAGCAGCACTATTTACCATTGTTGGTTCTATATCTATTTTTAGGGTATTAAGATGTGTTGTAGTCTAATGGGGGAAAAAAAGAATCAAACATGAAAGAATTTTCCAAGTGGACGTAGGGTGCCATATGTAAGACACTGAGGCTAATTGAACCGAATGGCTCTGAGCCCCAGGAAGTCACAAAGTGACGAGGTTTGCTTGACAGCCAGTGAGTGACTTTTTTCCCATCCCACTGATTAATTTGGTCAATTAATGGCGAGTAGGAATGTCACAAGTGGGAAGGGTAATGAGAGTCACTGTCAATGCAGAAGTAAAGTCGAGAGCAACCTCGTCACAAAAGGGATCGCCATTGGCTGGCTCAGGCACTGATGGGACTCCTTCCCGGGAGACTGACTGTTACTCCAACTAGAGCTTCCAGAAAATCAAATGGACCCACAGAAGCATTGTCTTCTGACGTACGTGGAGAAAACTGTTTTTCAGAGGTGATGTTTGAAAAGTTTGCCCGTTCTCTTAACCTTTCGATGGTGTCCTCACATTAAAAACCGCAGTTGCAGTTTAGGTTAAGTCAGGTAGAACCGAGTCTGAACAATGCTGAGCAGAACTGTGGCTTCTCAGTTGCGGAGCACCAACAGAACAAGGCTGCTGTGTCCATCTTCTGTGGATACTGTAAAAAAAAAAAAAAAAGTGCTCTAAAAGGGCGACTTAACAGAAACGCGTTCTTTCTCAGTTCTGGAGGAGGAGCCCAAAGTCAAGGTGTCTGTGGGGGTGGTCCCTTGCCGAGGCCCCAAGGAAGAATGTGTTTCCTGTCTGCCTCTCAGCTTCGTGCCTTTGCAGAGCTCGGCGTTTCCAGGCTTGCAGAAGGGGCCTTCCATCTCTGTGTCCGTCTTCACAGGGTCTCCCCGTGTCTCCTTTCCTTTTCTTCCGCAGTCAGCTGTCCGTGGATTCAGCGCTCACCTGAATCCAGGATGAGCTTATCCTGAGGGCCTTCATTCCATCGGCAGAGACCCTTTCTCCAAGTAAGGCACACATTTAAAGGGTTCAGGGAGACATATCTTTGAGGGACCACCCTTCACCCCGCCACATGTATCTCTACAGTGACCGCCTCCCAGTCTGATCACGCCCAGGAGCGAAAGAGAAAGGCTCTGGGAAGCAGGCAGATGCTGTGTGTGTGAAGGCGGAATTCATACTGCAACTTCAGCTGCTTGTGGCTCTGGGGCTGCCCGTGCCATCCAGACCCAGGACATCAGCTCTGCTTCCGCCGGCTGCTCCTTCATCCCGTTTGCGTGTCCTTTCCTGCTCTGACCCACTAGCCTGATCGTCATCAACTGCCTCTGGTCACGGGGTACACGTCTGATGTTTCTCCTCCTCGCTTGTTGTCTGAGGTCTGCTCTGATCTTGCTGTGACCCTGGGAGACCACGTCCTGGAGCTCAGCCTCAAGGAGCCGTCAGTGTGAGAGCCTTGCTGTGTACCCCTGTCCCCAGATTGGTCACTAGGCATTTTGGAAACGGGCGTGTTATCAGAGCCCCCTCCCCGGTTTTCCCGCGTTGCTGTGGGGTGTCTACCATGCACAGCGCATCCCATCGCTCCATCAGCTTGACACTCTCACCCAGAATCTCCTCCCAGTCCGTTTCTCTAATGAGCCTCTCTCTTCCCCAGTCTGCTCCAGCCAGGTGCTACGCTGTCATAGAGATGTCTTCATTCGGAAGAATGAAGTCACGTTCTTGGGAAAGGAGCTGCTCTGCCGTCTGGGTCCCGCTCTTGTGTTCAGGGCCAGGGCAGCTCTTGCGCGCGTCTTCCTGTGTGCATGGCTTCCTGCTGTTACCGGGGGATGCTCCACTCTGGACTCTGCTGCTGCCAGCTGCTTCCCCCCAAACCACAGGGCACCCTCTCCCTTAAACTCTTAAGCTTTCATAAGATAAACCATGTTTCACGTGGAGTAAGGTCTGACTCTGGCCTGGCCCTGGGCTCTGTTTCCTCTGTGGCCAGAGCAGAGACGGGGAGGTGCCCCCCGCCCAGGCGCAGGTATCCGTGTCCTTCTCAGGCTGGCAGCCAGTGTGTGAAGCGCGCTCCATGCTTCTCCTCCCGGCGGTGCCTTATTAGTCCTTCCAGCCCCATCGCGTGGCTGAGCCCTGCTCGCTCTCAGGGCGGGCGCCTCTCTCCTGCCTCAGCCCCGGATTTGTGCCTGTGTTACAGCGGGCGTGCCGCTGCAGTAGTGAACTTCGGGTGGGCACTCACAGAAAGACACACTAGAGTGTGTTCCCCACAGGCAAGTGCCGAGACTTCCTGCACATTCGCACGCCCTTCACCGGTCAGTGGGCCCCCTGGCGAAGATGACGCGGCTGACCCTGGGGTCGCGGGCAGGGGTTGCGGATTCTTCCCGAGTAAATGCCTGGCGAAGAGGTGAGCGAATAAGTGCCCAGACGGAGGGGAGAGTGACTGTTGCTAAAGGCGATGATGCTGATCGATTCAGACACAGTCTTAAGTGGTAGGTTTCCAGGTCAACTTTCATGTGACTCTCTACATTCAGCCCTTATCATTTGCTTAATATTATAAAATGAACTAAGCTGGCATTCCAAGGGAAACTACCTAGTTCAAGCATAATTGACTACTCGGGGGGAATAAAGGGACCCGTGTTGCCTTTTCTTCAGAAGTGGTACCAGTTCTTCTGCCTTCAGACCATCTGGAGAGCCCTCTCTTTGTGCACGTAAGTCCCCTCTAAAAAGCCCTCTGTGGAAGCAGCGTCAGGGCGGCCCTGCAGCGTCTCCTGGGGTGTGCGTGTCATATGCGCACGTTCCATCCGCGGGCGCGGGGCTGTGCCCTGGTGCTTCCTCCTGGCGGAGACGCAGCTCCGCCTGCGAGTGACTCGGCACACCTGCTGCAGAGTGGCGTTAGCATTGGTGCGGGCGTGCANGCGCACGTTCCATCCGCGGGCGCGGGGCTGTGCCCTGGTGCTTCCTCCTGGCGGAGACGCAGCTCCGCCTGCGAGTGACTCGGCACACCTGCTGCAGAGTGGCGTTAGCATTGGTGCGGGCGTGCAGGCGAGGGCGGGGCGGGGAAGGCACTTCACAGCCCGGGGCGCAGCGGGCTTCTCCGGCCTCTGTATATGCCTGGGCCAGCGCGCCTCGCTGGGGCGCTCCGGACTGGGACGCCACGCCCTGGCGGGTGTGTGGCGAGAGCCGCCACGCGCTCTTCCGCATTTTCATGCCTCACCCTTTATCCAGCGCACCGCTGCTGCTGGCCATCTGCAGAGCAAGCTAGCTGAAATGAGTAAGAAGAGAATGGGACTCTCCTCACGCAAAGGCGTGAAATGCTTGTGCGGTATTCTCAAGAGGCCTTCAGTTACTGTCTGGAGCTAATTACTACTTAGACGGTGGTACATGTTCAGGTGGACAGAGTTGGTTCTCACGTAGTGTGCAGTTTAAAAAACATTTTTGTTGAACATTTACCTTTCATGAATGGAAGCTGTTTTATGTGTTAAAAGACAGGCTATAAAAGGAAAGATGATACATTTGTAAAAATAGTTGGGTTAAGGGTTGGCAGATGTTCACACACTAGATTTATGATGTTGGGCAAGTAACTTAACCTCTTTTTGCCAAGTTTCCTCATCTGTAAAATGAAAGGCTTGGATAAAATCAGAATACCACCTCCAC
>SJYA01009851.1:0-13643 GCA_006410615.1 Neotragus moschatus
CCTCCCTCCCCGCGGGCCCCGCCTCCCTCCCCGCCGGCTCCGCCCCCGGCCTCCAGGTCGTCCTGTCTTGCCTCTGAAGTCCTGTCCTTTCCCTCCTGGTACAGAGCGAGGCTAACTTCCCTTTCTCGGTATTTGGCGGGTGGGTCTGTGACCCCACAGTTCTCAGTGGCAGGCTGGCCCAGCTCAGTTCCTCAGAGATTCTTTGCTCTTTGGCTAGAATCGGGGTGGGGCGCTGGGGGGAAGGTAGGTGCGTGGGCAGGTGGGTGAAGATGACTGGTGGGAGGCTGGGGCAGGGTGCTGTAGGGACAGGGGCTGGAGGCGGGATGGTGGAAGGCGGGGTCAGGGTGTGGCTATGAGGGGGACTGTGGCTCTAAGAGTGAGGATGGGTGACTGTGAGTGGCTGGGAGAGTGACCAGGGGCCAGAGGCAGGCTGTGCCCCTCGTTCCTGCCCACGGGAGGGCTGGGAAGGCTGATTTTTGGAGGTGAAGGAGGCTGACGGAGCGCCTAGGTGGTGAGGGAAGTGATGCTGGGTTCTCTTTTGGGGATGGCTGGTTCATCTGGGATCTCTGTCTGGGGGGCTGGGACATCCTGGGGGAACTGGGGAGCTGGGATGTTTCTCAGTAATTATTCGTCTAAGAGCCTCAGGTCAAAGCCGGGCTCTGCCAGGTTCACCTACCTTCTTCAGGCCGAGCAGTGACCACCCTGCCACGTCCCTGGGTGCCCAGGCAGGGTGGACCCCGTTCAAGTGGGGGTGCAGGGGCGCCCAGTCAGGGTGGACCCTCATTCCAGTAGGGGTGTGAGGGCGCCCAGGCGGGTGGACCCCCGTTCCAGTAGGGGTGAGGGGGCACCCAGGCAGGGTGGACCCTCATTCCAGTAGGGGTGTGGGGGTGCCCAGGCGGGTGGACCCCCGTTCCAGTGGGGATGCGGGGGCGCCCAGGCAGGGTGGACCCTCATTCCAGTAGGGGTGTGAGGGTGCCCAGGCGGGTGGACCCCCGTTCCAGTAGGGGTGCTGGGGTGCCCAGGCGGGTGGGCCCTCATTGCAGTGGTGATGCGGGGCACCCAGGCGAGTAGACCCCCAGTTCCAGTGGGCGTGCAGGGTGAAGTCCAGCCCGCCGCCCCCTCCCCACAATGTCAGCCGCTGGGACGTGCCGGGCATCACCCTGAGGCTGCACTGACCCTGTCCACCACAGCCTGACCCGGCAGTGGACCCTGGAGGACGAGGAGGAACAGGAGCGAGAACGCCGGCGGCGACACCGGAACCTGAGCTTTGCCACGGACGATGAGGACCCGCCTGCCCGGGACGAGGACCTGCCGGCCCCCGAGAGGTGCGGGTGGGAGGCGGGACCCCAGTGTGGATGGACCAGCCGCTCCTGCCTGGGGAGCGAGCTGACCTTCTGCGGGCCCCACCCTGATCAGGACAGCAGTCAGGACCAGTGTAGGTGAGCTGGGCAGCTCTTGCTAGGCATTTACAAGCATAGCTCATCCTTCCACGCTCCTGAGAGGGTGCTAACCCTCCTCACGGGTGGGCAGCGGTCAGAGAGCATGCAGCTTGAGCGCCGGAGGCAGGGCCTGGGGGTCGTCGGGCCCTGGGCCGACCATGCCCCTTCAGCCCAGACCCCTCCCACTAGCGGGCCCCCACGGTCTTGGACGGGAAGGAGGCACTGCTGGTCTGCCCACCAGCCCCGAGGCTGAGCGCTGCTACGTGCCTGTCCGCGGGGACGGGGCCCCCTCCGGGGACGTGTCTCCTCTCGCCTCTGAACAAGCCCAGTTTGCAGATCTGGCAGCGGTCTCAGCCAGCGAGTGGACTCACCCGAGCCACGGGCGGGCGGGTGGAGGCACAGGAGGAGCCCCTCTGCTGCAGGCCGGGTTGGGGGCAGCCTCCTGTGCTGCTCCCTGGCTCCTGGAGAGGGGGCCGCGGAGCGTGTGGCCTGCGCTGCACCCACGTGGCCACGGAGGCACGGAAGCCTGGGCGCCACTCCTGGCTCCCTGCCCTGTGCCGTGTGACTCGGGCCAGCTCCCTGCCCGTCTCTGCTCCTCATCTGTAAGCGGCAGGGCCTGACACAGGAGAGGTGTTTGTTGAACATGGAGTGGTTGCACCTTGTAGGCATTTATACTTTTTTTTAAAGCCTCGTGCTTTGTTCAGATGATATCTAGGAAGCCTGATGGGTAAAGCAGATGAAAGCGATCCTGATTTAAGGGACAGTGGCTTAAGAGGTTGGGAGGGCACCAGGCGCCCTGAGGTGTCCCCCTGGGTCGGGTGCTCATGGGGTCTCTCCAGCCTCTGACTTCTCCCGCCATCTCCCTTCTGATTCAGACTGTTGAGTGTGGAGGAAGCAGAGGGGCCCCAGCCAACAGCCCCAGACCCCAGAGATGAAGAGGATGTCCGGGCCATCCCGAGGACGTGGCAGGAACGGAGGCAGAGGCGCCGGGAGGCCCCTGTCTCGGAGCCGCTGGAGGCCAGGCAGCCGCCCCCGGAGACCGAGGAACAGGTGCAGTCGCCCTCCAGCCGGAAGCTGAGCCCACAGCGTGGCTCCATGGAGGAGGGGGGCCTGGCGGGAAGGGTGCCTGCAGGCTCCGAGAAGCCGTCTGCTGCAAGGAAGACACTTGAGCCGGAAGTGAGCCTGGACCCTGAGACCCCCAGCCCCAGTAAATGCTCTGTGTCCCAGAAGATTGCTGTGCTGGAGGAGAGAGCCTTCTCAGGAAAGAGGGTGGTTCCAGGCAAAGCCAGCGTCTCGGAGAAGAGCCTGGTGTCTGAGAAAGCCACTGTCTTCGAGAAGACCGTGGCCCCCGAGATGCAGCCGGCCCCAGGCAGGGCCATGGCCCCAGTGGGGTCCCAGGCCCAGGAGCACCCAGCCTCAGTGGAGCGCCCGTCCACCCCCGGGGAGCAGCAGGGTGGTGGGGGTGCTGGGCCTGAGAAGAAGCCAGAGTCCTCGGCGGGGCCTCCGCCCCGGGCTGGTGGCCTCCCGCCCGTCACTCTGCAGGTACGTGATGCCCCCTGCCTCCCTGGCCTCCCGGCATCTCCGGCGGCCACCCTGTCTCCTGTCCTCCGTCTCCTCTCCTCCGGCTCCTGTCCTCCCCGTCTCCTGTCCTCCTGTCTCTGTCCTCCCCGTCTCCTGCCTCCCCATCTCCTCTCCTCCGTCTCCTGTCCTCCCGTCTCCTGTCCTCCCTGGCTCCTGTCCTCCCTGGCTCCTGTCCTCCTCACTCCAGGCTGACCCCAGCTGTGTCTCCTCTCCCCACCTGCTCTGCCACCCGCAGGACAGGGAACTGAGCTGCGGTCTCACCTGGTACCCTCATCCCAGATCCAGACTCCAGGGAAGCCTCAGATGCTTCTAGAACCCCCTGCCCCAGGAAGCCCTGTCCGCTGGCCTGGCTCTGGACCTGTGGCTATACCCCCACAGCCGAGGCAGTGGGCAGGAGCAGAGGACTGGCCTACTGCCACTGCCCTGCAGCTGCTGGGGTGAGCTGGGCCTGTGGGGGCTCTGGGCTGCCTCCTGTGTGACTCGCCCCCTGCTCTGTCCAGGTGAGGACCCCCAGCATGGAGGCTGAGGCAGGGACCCCCTTGCCAGCACGGGCCTCGCCCACCTTCAGCAGCGCCCTGCAGCGCTCCAGCCCCCGCACCATCTCCTTCAGGGTAAGCCTGGCTGCCGTGGGCCCCTCCCTGCAGGGCTTGGGGCAGTGGGGAGGCAGGCAGGAGGCACCCCGAGAAGATCTGGGGGCGTCAAGGGGGTCTGTTGACCTGGCTTGATGGAAGGGATGGGGGCCCCAGGCCTGAGGCAGGCCTTCCAGCGGGGTATGCCTGGGATCTGTGCAGAGAGGGGTGGGGGTGGGGGAGACACCAGGGCGGGCTGCGTTATGAGAGCTGAGTCCTCCCTTGTGGAGGCCGTGGCTGCCACGGACCCCGCTCACTGACACCTTCCTTCTCTTTCCAGATGAGCCCCCGGAGAGACAGCTCAGAGGTGACCTTAACCCGCAGGTCAGGGCCTAGGGGCCCTGGGGCTCGTCTGCCGTGGGGCTGAGGCCCGAGCTGCAGCAAGGGGAGGGTCCGGCTGCCTGGATGGGGTGGGCAGGAGGGGCCGCCCTGAGCCACTGGGTGCCTGGGGCGGGGAGTGGGTGCACCAGGGTTGTTTGAGTCAAGCACTGGGGATTCATGCATGCAGGCTGCACCATCTGCCCCGAGACTGTCTCTGAGGCCAGTGGTTCTGGGCAAGGGCGGGGGTGTGGGGCACACAGTGGATGAGGGGATTGCTGCCTCACATCAGAGTGAGGTGTGCAGGAACCATGGGGCATGGAGGTTCTGAGGGTTCAGGACGGGAACCGAGGGCCGGAGCCCCTTGCCGTCAGGGGAGCTCAGCCTGTGAGAGCAGGGTGAGGGCACAGGGCGGCGGGTGTCGTGGGGCATGAGGTGGGGAGAGCTCTGCAGGCAGTTCAGGACGGAGGGTCGGCGAAAGGAGGGGCTTGGAGCGGAGCCCACATGGAGGTCAGGTGGCCAGCGCAGCAGCACGGGATGCAGGGCGGGGGCGCCAGGGTCAGGAGGGCATCAAATCCAGGTCATGAGCCTTTCACGCTGCCTGCGTCTGAGGGCGGGATGGGGTTGATCTGGGATAGGGGCCTGGGGGCCGAGGGGGTTGGAAGGTGGAGAGAGGGGAGCAGCTTCTGAGGTGGGCCTGACTCCACGGGGCAGGGACAGCAGCTGTTTCCTGTCGAATGGACCGTGTCTCGGGAGGATAGGGAGCGCCGACAGTCTGTATATGGAGGCCGCGTTCTCTCTGCCAGAGTGAGGTGGGGCACAGGGGCAGGCCCAGTGTCACGTAGGCAGGCAGGGCCTCACCTACTTTGTCTTGCCCTGTCTTCCTGCCCTGCAGTGCCAGCGTGAGGCTCCCGGCTAGCTCAGTCAAATTAGGCCCGAAGCTGGAGCGATACCACTCAGCCATACAGGTGAGCGGGCCGGTCCCTGGAGTGTGCTGGGCGTGCCAGGCCCTCACCCTCCAGGGTCAGCGGCCTGTGCCCTCTGCTCCCAGAGATCCGAGTCTGTCAAGTGTGCAAGCCCGTCCCGCACTGAGTTCCTCGTGGCTCCCGTGGATGTTGCCAGCAAGCGCCACCTCTTCGAGAAAGAGCTGGTGGGCCAGAGCCGAGAGGGCCCAGCCTCCAGCCGCAAGGTGAGTGGCTCTGGCCCGCCAGGCGTCTGCAGGCCACTGGGCCTGGGGTCTGCAGAGCTGGAGCCTAGGGACTGCGGGAGAGCTCCGTGCTTTCCTGCATCCGTCTGGTGGACTTGAGGGCCTGGCCATGTCTGTTGCTGAGCCCCCAGACCAGCTGTGCACACAGCTCCAGGGGAGGGTCCCTTGGCCTGACTGTGTGGATGTGGTAAGCGGGACCCCCTGGAGATGCCAGCCCAGCCACAAGCTAGGAGCTCTCTTCTCAGGAGAACTTGCAGCTCTCAGGGGTGGTGACGGCGCGGCTGAACCTGTGGATCAGCAGGACCCAGGAGTCAGCACAGCAAGGCCCACAGGTACCGCGCCTGCCCCTCTGTCCCCGGTTTCTCTGCAGGCCTCGTAGCGGGGTGACCCGTCAGGGGAGGGACAGCCCTGAGCGCGGTGGAGATGCTCTGCACGCGGGACGGCTGTGGGGAAGCCTGCCTGTCAGAGGGTGGAAGGAGAAGGGCCTGGGGTTCTCCCCTGGGAAGGGGCGGGCCAGGGGGCTCTGTGGCAGCCTGAGCCTGGTCTCTGTCCTGATACCCAGAACCAGGAGACGCAGAGAGAGTCGGCAGCTGGCAGGAGGCCCCAGTGGAGGAAGAAGCCAGAGCCCCCGCTGGGTGCTGAGGTGTGCGGAGGCCCAGGGGCTGGGGCAGTTGTCCCTGGAGAACGTGGGCCGGTAGGCGCCTACTCCTCCACCACAGACCTGGGCTCTGCCCAGCATGGGGAGCCCGGGGAAAAGGGAGCCTTCCTGCCCCGCCCCAGGAACCTCCTTGTCCTAACCGCTCTTGGTCCTGCAGGTGTGAGGCCAGCAGCCGCGCCGGTCGCCTCTTCTACCCACTTTCCACACTGGACCTGGGAGGACACTGGCCGGCATCCTCACCACCCCTCTGGGGCAGGCGTGCCCCATGGCTTGGCTGGCATCTTCCCCGCATCCCTGTGGGGGCAGGCGTGCCCCGCGCTTTGTCCGGCTGTGGGCACTGCACGTCTGCACGGCCTCGCCACCCTGTCCACGTGGACTCCTGCTCTCCCTCGTCCTCTGGGGCCGTCGGGTCGCACCTGTGTCTTCGTGCACCTCTCCCAGGCTGGCCCCCACCGTCCTTGCACTGCCTGCCAGGCTGGAGGAGCTGCGCTGACCCCTCCCAGGCCCTGCCTCGCTCCCCTGCACGCCCCACCTGCTGCCCTGGCCAAGCCGTCCTGTGCCCCTCTCCACTCTCAGGAAAGAGCTGATAAACTCATTCACTCTCAGGTGTGACCAATGATACCTTAAAAATCATTCTTTCCAGAAGCTTTGCTTTTCAGTGGAGACTAAATGGCATGGGGAGGATGTTTTGGCTGTGGGGGCCTGAGGGAGGCAGGCAGTCGTGTGCCAGCAGCCTCTGTGGCCACAGCCCAGCACACCTGCCCCCAAAGCTGGCTCTCTGCTCCTCTGCCCTCCTGAGCCAGGGTGGGTGCTGAGCTGTGCGTAGATCAAGCAGCCAGAGCCAGCCTGGTGCCGTCAGCCCTGTGCGCTGTGTGTGGCTGGGGGTGTGTGTGGGGCGTGCAAGTGTGTGTGCACAAGTGTGTGTGGCTGAGGGTGTGTGTGTGTGGTTGAGAGTGTGTGTGTGTGGCTGAGGGTGTGTGTGTGGGGTGTGCATGTGTGTGTGCACAAGTGTGTGTGGCTGAGGGTGTGTGTGTGGCTGAGGGTGTGTGTGTGGCTGAGGGTGTGTGTGGTTGAGAGTGTGTGTGTGTGTGTGGCTGAGGGGGTGTGTGTGGCTGAGGGTGTGTGTGTGGCTGAGGGTGTGTGTGTGTGGGGGGCATGCGTGTGTGTGCACACAAGTGTGCTGTGTGTGGCTGAGGGTGTGTATGTGGGGCGTATGTGTGTTTGTCTGCAAGTCTGTGTGTGGCCCACAGCTTTTCCCATCACTAGACTTAGGTTAGAATCCTGCTCTCAGGCGCCTGCTTGGGTTTTTCTGGAGTCAGTGACACCTCACACCCCCTTTGCCCCAGATCCCTGTGGGCCTGGTCCTGAGGGTGGCTCCCGTCCCACATCCTGGGGCCAGGGACGGAAGGGCCTTGGGGCCTTGGGGCGCCGCCTGTGAGCCCAGACTGGCCCGCCTCCAGCAGGGGTTCTCGCATGGCCGGCCCTGTGCCTGCCCGGAGCTGGGGGCAACGGGACCTGGGGGCCCTGGCCAGCCACCCCCACCCACCACCACATGTGCAACCCCAGAATTCCCAGACGGAGCCAAGAGGGCTGAGCTGGGCACCCCCAGAGAGGCAGGCCCCGCTCTGCGCTTTCCCACCAGGAACTCGGTCAGCAAGCGACCGAGAGGTGCTGAGCGCTCACGTGCTACTCGGGAAGGTCCCGGCGGGTGGCTTTGCCCAGCACAGCAGAGCCCTCCCTCCAGCACGGGGGTCTGGGAAGGGCCCGAGGGTCTGGGCGCTTGGCACTGCTGTCCTTGGGGGAGCCCTCGGTGCCCGTCGGGGCTGCCTGGGCGGGTGCGGGGCAGCACCGTGCCACCCACCCCTAGCACTCACCCATCTACACGCAGAGGCCCCGCACTCACCTTCTGTGGGAGACGCGTGCCCAGGGCAACCTCGGGGTGGCCCGAGAGGACAGCGCGCAGCCTGGGCGCCCGCCTGACGGGCCGTGGAGTGGACACCCTGCTCCTGGCGGGGCAGCACAGGCCCTCCGCCCGGGGCCTCCTGCGGTCCTCAGGGCTGCGGGCGCCGTGTCTGCGTTCTTGCGCCGCCTCTGCTGTAAGCTTGGGGAGGTGACCTCACCTCGTGTGCGAGGGCAGGGCGTCTAGGGCAGGCCGGCTGCGGTGGCTGCAGTCACGGGTGCCCATGCGCGAGTCAGTCCGTCCTGCCTGAGGACGGTTCCTGGAGGCCGCACACGGTCAGGCCACAGATGCCTGGAACCTGCCAGGCTTCTCCCGTGGGGCCTCGGGTGCCAGAGCCCTCTCCCAGGCATCCACGCAAGCAAATTCTGTCCCATTTGGAGGACTTTTGAGCTTACAAGGCATCCACTGAAGTAGCTTGAGCTAAGGGAAGCTGTAGGAAAGCAGTTCCTAAATTGCAGGAGATTTCGGGCCAGGACACAAAGCCCGGCTGGGCCCTCGGGGGCCAGACCAGGAGAGCGGGTGGTGGCCTGGCTGCTCACTGTCCCCGGTGCCAGCTGCTGGCTCCTGGCTTCAGCTGGTCCCGCCCCGGATCTACTGCTGCGGGAAGGGCCACTGAGCCTGGAGGCAACGACTCAGGCCACTGGGCTCAGAGGCCCCCGGGGACCGTGGAAGGACAGACAGCCTCCGCTGAAACGGGGCCAAGTCGATAGCAGAGCGGCTGAGGAGCGCGTGACGGTCGGGGCCTGGGGCTCCCCAGGCAGCGAAGCTGGGGGGGGGACGTGAGTCAGGAGAGGGGGGAAGCGGGAAGAGACTGTCCTTGCCCACGGAGAGGCGTGTGCGTTACCCACAGGCGGCCCTTGGCAGGGCCGGGGCTCAGGGCCCAGGAGTCAGGCGGGACGGGGGCCCTGAGAGTCCAGAGCGCAGGCCTTCCCCAGGTCTGCTTCCTCTTCGTTGTCCCTCCGTGACCCAGGTGCTGTGCTGGAGGCTGCGGGCGCAGGTGTGCAAGCAAATGTGAGGCCCCGGGTGCTGGCTGCGTGGACTCTGTGATCTAGTGGGTTTAGCAGATCGTAATTTTAAAGCCATCGTGGCATGAACTTCAACCATCTTCCCTGCCCCTTCACTCAACCAGCTGCCTCTTTGAAGAGAACCCTCGCTCTTGGCTGGAAGTTCGACCTTGAATCTGACCCCCTGCAGTGGCTCTGCTCCCTGCCCAGGGGGGAGGGCTTGCCACGTGGCTTGGGGGGCAAGCAGACCCCTCTGTAGGTGTGCTCACCGAGGCCGCCAGAGCCTGCCTCCCCCCAAGGGTGTCCAACCGCTGGAGGCGCCAGGAGCCTGGAAGCACCCTTGTCCACATTTCACTGCAACTGAGCTTCTGCCCCCGCCCTGCCCCCAGCCCAGCCCGCCTTCCCGACTGCTGGCATCCGCTTTATCGGGGTTTTCAGGACAGACAGCTGGCTTGTGTTCTGTGCCTGCTCCCTCCTGTCCCCTGCCTGTCTGTCCTGGTTTTAAATAGCTTATCTGAGCAGCTGGACGACCACATGGTCTTATATGGCCTGGGGTACATGTTCCCTTAGCCCTGTCCCCGGCACCTGCCAAAATAGCAGCCAACACCCCCTCTCCCCCTGCCCCCGCCACCCCCGGCGTGACTCCTGCGCGCATTCCTCCCACTGCCGGGGTGCGGGCCTGCTTAAAGCCTGTCCAGCCCCTGCCCTCGCCCAGACCCCGCGAGGCGGCGCAGACACCACAAGAGCCGTTGGCAGCTCCTGTTCTGGGTAAGACTGGGGCAGGCTCTAGAGCAGAGGCGTCTGTCCCAAGTCGCAGTGTCCACTCTGACTGGGTGTCAGAGCCGGGAGAGGCCCCCTTCCCTCAGGATCTTTAGAGGGTGGGGTCTCGGAGATGAATTCCTGAGCCGAGTTTAACCGACCCTCAGTCTGAGTGAGGCTGGAGACTGAATCACTGACCTCCCACTGAAGGCCTGGGGCGGGTGGAAGGTCTTGGGTGAATAGCTGTCCCTCCCTGGGTCTGTTTCCTCGTTTGTAGGGTGGAGAGAGAATTGCCAGGCCTCTAAATGAAATGATGCTCCGACCCCCGAGGACCCCCTCCTGGCGCCTCCTCCCTCCAGGTGGGGAGCCCCTGCCCCATCCTGGGCAGGTCCTCCCCGCTCCCCGGGGAGCAGAGCCAGGCCGTGGGTGCCCACACCAGTCAGAACAGTCCTCACGGCCACATCCTCCTCCCTGGGGTTCAGAAGTTGTCAGAACTGATGAGAAAGGCCGCCTGCCAGAGGCAGCCAGGAGACCAGGGACCCCGGAGGCCCTTCCAGGCAGACGCAGGGCTGGGCCCCACCCCGGACAGGGTGTGAGCTGAGCAGCATGGAGAGACCTGCTTCCTGGGGGGGAGCCTGGCTCCCTGGGTCAGGGTATTAACCCTGAGTCCAGTGCCCTCACCCCAGGGTCCCAGGCCCCACGCCCCTGGGGAGAGTGCCTGCTGGAGCTCCGCAGGGAGAAGCGCTCCCTCCTGAAGGAACATGGGGCGGGTGCCTGGAGATGAGCGTTTGAGGCTCATTCTTGTCCTGGTGCAGCTGGGAGGCCTGACCTCCCGAATTCCTCCTCTGACCTGGGTCTTCGGGCAGGAGAGGAATCTGGGAGGATCTCGTTGCCCTGGTCCAGCTCTGTGGGTGGGCCAGCAGCTGCGGTCAGGACGAGTCCAGCTGGCTGCCGGGCACAGGGCCGAGGGTGGGGCCTCCGCTCTTCTGCTTCACACAGAGGCACAGAGAGGTCAAGTGCCTCAGCTAAGGCCACACAGGGCTGAGGGGGGGGCCTCCGCTCTTCTGCTTCACAAATAGGGTAACGGAGGCGCGGAGAGGCCAAGTGCCTCAGCTAAGGCCGCACTGCGGGGCCGGCTGGTGAATCCGAGTCTGACGGCACAGCCAGTGTTCTTTCTGCCTCCTGTGGTTTCTGCTTTATTCCCCAAGAAAGGTGACGGCGACCTGCTAGAAAGGGCAGGTTGGGGCTCGGCGTGGGCCTTCCGGCCCCTCTCCCAACTGGAGGCCCCCTGGCCCCCTCCTTCCTGCCACCAGCGCCTGGACTCGATCTCAGACGCCTCCTCCGGGCTGGAAGCCTCCCCCACCCCAGCCTGCCTCTCGAGCGGCTGTCTTTAGGAGCTGTGCTTGTAGGAGCAGGGGGGCGCGCAGGGCCGCGGGGGGCTCAGGGCGGGCAGGGGGGCAGGCCGCAGAGGAGAGAGCGAGAGAGCCACACCCCAGGCTGGCCACCCCCCTCCCTGGCCCCAGGGTGACAGACTCCTCCCAGGGCTCAGGCCCCTGGCCTGATTGCTCCTCTGGGGCTCCAAGCAGTGCTGGCCTGCCAGTCCTCACCCACCCTGGGCTGGGGGCTCTCCCCCTGCCGCCCTTCCCCCAGGCCCCATCTGGAGGCCCTCTCAGGTGAGCGCCCCGCCCAGGGGGCTGCCCCCTGCCGCCCTTCCCCCAGGCCCCATCTGGATGCTCTCTGGGGTGAGTGCCCCACCCAGGGTAGCCAGCTTCAGCCCACAGCGCCCTGTCGCCAGCCCCGCCCTGCCTGCCTCACTGTAGGTCCGTTTGCCCTGACCGGGCAGAGCTGGACGACTGGGAGCAGGCTTAGAAGAGTTACCAGCCCGAGGCTGCTGCCCGAGGTGGTGTCCCCTGGGGGCTGCGGGCAGGGCTCCTTCAGCACCTCTTAGCCTCAAAGGGGCTGCCTTGTGGTGGACACCATGCCACCTGCCAGAGCTGGGGCTCATGGCACGTCTACAGATGGGTGCCTGGGTGGGTCTCAGCTGTGAGGGTGGGGTCTGGGGGACAGGTGAGGGGGCATCAGCGCCCCATCCAGTGGTGTGTGGTGTGTGTCTAGTGTCTGGTGTGTGCTGTGTGTGTGTGTNGCCACCTGCCAGAGCTGGGGCTCATGGCACGTCTACAGATGGGTGCCTGGGTGGGTCTCAGCTGTGAGGGTGGGGTCTGGGGGACAGGTGAGGGGGCATCAGCGCCCCATCCAGTGGTGTGTGGTGTGTGTCTAGTGTCTGGTGTGTGCTGTGTGTGTGTGTGACTGTGTGTGAGGGTGAACTCATTTCCGTTTAGCCTCTGTGGGTCTGGTATCTGGTGTGTGTCTGGTATGTGCTGTGTGTGTGACTCAGGCCGTTACTGGGGCCTGAGTCACAGGCTGGCAGCCGCAGCTCTGGGTACAGCCTCCCTTCACCCCAGCTTCCTTCCCTTTGGAGAAGAGGAAACTGAGGCACAAGGGGCCAGAGCCTTCCCACGGTCACACACAGGGGCGTGGAGCCCCCATCCCGAGTCAGACCCACCTCCTGGGCACGCCTCTGGCCTCTCCCTGTTCTCACAGCGATGGGACAGCAAGACGCTTCCCCGTGTGGGACCCTGGGCTGCCTCCACACAGGCCTTGGGAGGGGGGCTTGGAACCCGGCTCTGTTCCCAATGCAGCATGGGGGACACCCTGGAGAAGCTCCACGGAGCTGGGGTTTTCATAGAGACGGCGGCTGTGAGAGATGAACAGACCCCACACCCGCCCAGGGTCCCCAGGGAGCCACCACACAGGCTGGCACGTGGGCGTTCCCTCATCTGTGATCCTCCTCGGATTCCCTGCTCAGCTCGCACTCCCCATGTGTGGTGTGTGTCTGGGGTCTGGTGTGTGTCTAGTGTCTGGTGTGTGCTGTGTGTGTATGACCGTGTGTGAGGGTGAGCCCCCTTCCGTTTAGCCTCTGTGGGTCTGGTATCTGGTGTGTGTCTGGCATCTGGTGTGTGCTGTGTGTGTGACCATGTGTGAGGGTGAGCCCCCTTCCATTTAGCCTCTGTGGGTCTGGTATCTGGTGTGTGTCTGGTGTGTGCTGTGTGTGTGACCGTGTGTGAGGGTGAACTCACTCCCGTTTAGCCTCTCTGGGTCTGGTATCTGGTGTGCGTCTGGTATCTGGTGTCTGGTGTGTGCTGTGTGTGTGACCATGTGTGAGGCTGAGCCCCCTTCCGTTTAGCCTCTGTGGGTCTGGTATCTGCTATGGATCTGGTGTGTGCTGTGTGTGTCACCGTGTATGAGGGTGAGCCCCCCAGCCATTTACCCGTGTGTCTGTGGAGCCACCAGCAGAGTGGCCCTGGGTAGCTCTGCACCCACGTGTCCCCCACGTGTCCCCCACAAGTCCCCCGTGGGTCCCCGTGGCCCTGCTCCATCCTCTGTGTCTGCCCCCCAGTGGCGCTGAGAGCTTTACAGACAGAACTGCAGGCAGCAGCCCCTCCCTGTGACCGTGGGCTCTGAGTTTGGCCCAGGGTGTCGGCTGACCCTGCAGGTTCCTCCCTGTCGCTGAGCCGCTCCCGGGGGAGAAGCCTGGCTGTGGGAGGCTCGGAGCCGCGTTGGGGGCGTGGAGCCCACAGCCTGGCCCTGCTGGGACAGCGTCTCTGCCCGACAGGGGCGCAGGCCAGTGCAGTGGGTCCGGGGCTGGGGGATGGCAGGCCTGGCGCTCCCTGCAGAGCCGGGCGGCTGGCCCTCTAGCCACCCGGACTGTCTGTCTCTCTGCAGAGGGAAGAGGAGGCCATGTCGGACGTGGAAGGGACGGTGGACGAGTATGAGTGAGTGCTGGGTCGCTGGGCAGGGCTGTCCCCGTCGGGGACTGGGGGAGAGCCACACCCTTGCTTCCAACCCGTTGTCTCAGGCTGCCCCAGGCAGGGGGCTGTCTGTGAAGACCCCAGGGCTAGGGGATGGACTGGCCAGGGGCTTGGGGCTGGGCCTCCTGAGAAAAGACCAGATCGTTTCCATGAGGACCCAGAGGCCACAGAGCCACCGTGCCCAGAAACTCGCCCCAGACCTGGCATCACGGCCCTGGG
>SJYA01009852.1:0-14327 GCA_006410615.1 Neotragus moschatus
AGGGATCCTGGTGGGCTGCCGTCTGTGGGGTCACACAGAGTCAGACACGACTGAAGTGACTTAGCAGCATGGAGGTCCTTGGGCATATCGATCAGAGAGTGGGAAAGAAATGCTACTTATCTTGTTGCTATGGAGCACCAAACATAACGCAGAAGGAAGACAAAAGAAATGCTACTCTATGAGCAGTGAGGAAAGGGAGAATACACCAAAGTGAACACAGTTAACTCTACTCCAAGGTATACTTAAACTGGTTACAATGGTAAATTTTACATTGTGTCCTTTTTTAAACATCATTAAAAGTAAAAAGTTTCAAAGGAAGAACAGGTTAGGTGAAAATGCCACAGCAGTCTCAGAGTCAGGTATTCAAGCACCATTAATTCTGGTTTGAATTTTGGAAAATTAAGAGTTCTCAAAAATCATCAAATTTATGACCCAGCACCTAATTCAGGGAAGGGATGGAGAGAAGTGGAGAAGCAGGAGCAGTGTGAAGAAGCCTCAGCTAACTGGGAACAACTCGGGCAGCCACCCCGGAGTGTCAAGGTCTCTCTCTCTCTCAAGTTCCCACCACTATCCTTTCACAGAAGAAACTAGAAGGTCACGGCAAGGGCACGTGAGGCTGCTGAGCTAGTGGGCCAAATATCGTGAACTATTATCATCTTCGTGTGATTTCTCAGGCCTTTGGTTCTTTCAGCCAGTTATCAGTGCTCTTCTAGGGTTCAGTTTGAAAGACAGCTTCTTTGAGCATGGGCCTCAAACAGTGTTAGTAAAACTTGGTGAAAAGTACAGAAAAATTAAAGGTAAAAAATGTTAACTCTAGATATGCCCTGACCAAATTTGCCAATAGGAGACTATCAAGACTGCAACTTAAGCTTCATCTACCAATAGGACAAACAGAATCAATTATAAATTATCCCTGAAATTATCTGACAAAATAAACTAGCTTCCAAGTAGGGATATATGCATCTTTGACTGCTAAAGCACACAAAAGGAAAGGAAGAAAAAGCAGACAAAAAGTGTGCTGAAGGTGGTTATGACGAGGAGAGAGGATGGCCTTCCAGTAAGCCATTAAAAAAGCGGAACACCAGGAAAACATCAGGCACCACTATGCAGGCAAGAAATGGAAACCACATAAATGTGAAAACGGTGTCAGGGTCCACTAACAGTGGACCCAAAATAGTACGGTCAAGCAGATGGAAAAAAATGCAGATGTTTAACAAACCAAGAAATTATAAAATTATCAGTCTGTTGATAAAATTTTTTTCTATTTGGCCAAGCAAATAATACTGGATGATGTATTCAGACCCCTCCAATTTGGCATATTCTCCATCTCTGAAGTCATGCTGTGAAGATAAGGGTCTAAGGGCTGGGACACCCCACAGCAACTGCCTCAAGATAAAAATACTACAGGATGTTTAGCTTAGGTATCTGCTGTCAGTTCCAGTCTGATGGAGCAACAGTACCTCAAAGAGCTGGGAACAAAAATATAAGTTGTCTCTCATGGTAGAGTGTGACTAGGTTAAGGGACTAAAAAACCAAGAACACATCACTGAAGTCTTGACTTCAGACTCTCAAGAAATTGTTCATGGAATCTAGAAAGGGAAGTGTGTGAAATGTACTCTTTACTACATCCACAGTTACACTCTGAATCTGAGGATTTCTTAGTAAAATCTAGACTGATAGCATCCCTTTATTACAATCAGAGGACCGGACTGTCAGGCATTTTTGGAATTCTTGCTCTTTCAAAGAGTTCAGATTTTGCATGCAGAGATGGTGTAAAATCCTTGACTTCCAGGGCATTAATATGCAATCTCTCTCTCTCTTTTTGTATTTAGAGCTTGATGAATTATCAAGCTCAAAGTTTAGAAAGCAGTCAAGGTCATCCTGGTGAAATGTCCAGATTATCCTGTGAGAACAGCATGATCAGGTCTCACAGCTTTTTGATGCTTGACAGACTTGGGAGTGACAACTGCAGATAATTCTGTGTAGCTCTGGGTGCTGAAGACAGTTACTGTGAAAGTTACCACAGAGATATCACAGGGAAGTCTTCTTCCGCTGGTGTCCACAGCCGATCTAGGACATCCAGCCACACCACCGGTAGGAACTGGATTTGCCAAATTTTGATTTGAATTCCAGTTCTTGACATATAGCTTCAAGGCTGATTCTGAAGTCTTACAGAGATTAACAGCAGTATGGACATTTGGTGAGCTGATCACCCTGATACAGAGAGATTAAAACAGATTTGTCATTTTGTGGACAAAAAGATCTTTTGTGATGATGTGACAAATGAAAGCCTAAACAAGGAAGCACTGATGACCTAAAAATGAATGATCTGGTGTTAGAGATAATAGTAGGTTATTTCCAGATCCAAAATCTGCTCGCCATCAGTTTATCAGTGAGAGTTTTCTGAGGGGGAAGAAATCTTTATATTTTTCCTTAATCATAAAAGGATTTGGATTCCTGAGGATCCACCTCTAGACTTATTTTGGACTAGAAATAATGCGTAAACCTTTGTTCAATCCAACTGAAAGTCTCTACTGCCCACTTGGCCAAGAAAGCGTGAGTCTCTGTATTATCTACTTCATTCCCAAAGTCTAGAACTCGATGTCAGCTGTGATCATCCCAGACACGTGTTCAGTGTCCTGTGGGGGAGGGGGCATCGTGCATGGCTGCACAGCAGACCATGAATGGGTCACTAATTCTTGTACCCATGGCGTTCCAGAGAGTCTGCCCTTTTTCTGTATCTATAGGGGTGGTTGCGAGGTCTGTACCAGTCCCCTCGGGAGTACCCACGACTGTGGCAATGTGCTTTCTGGTCGTGACTGTAGAAGTATCGATGCTGGCTATAGTATTTACTGTGGTCTTTATAGTCGTTTTCTTTCACACTGTTTTCTTCTGCAACAACAGCATTCACATCTTGTCCAAAGAGGCAAGTACCATCAAAGGGCAAGTGTGAGATCTTCTCCTGGGTCTTCTTTGTGAGGGATGTGAGCCGAAGCCAAGCCTGCCTTCTGTAGTCTATTGCCATCGCCATAACTCTGACCACAGAGTCCATTATGTCCCTGGTAGTACACAGCTGCCAGAGGCCTGCATCCATGCCATCAGATATGATACATCTTGCCTTTCCACGATCAAACTCGGGGTCATGGACCAGGTCCTCCATGTCTTCCCAGAGTTTACGCTGATACTGCGTCATGTAGGCCATGTAGCTGGCAGCTCGGGCCGCGATGGAAGCAGCATGGTAGAACCTGCAGCCCATGACCTCCATCTCCTTTGAGGTGGAATCCAGGGGCGACGTGGTGCCTCCTCTCCTGCTATGCTCTAGCGCTTCGACGATGGGGCCCCCTGCTGGGGGATTTGGCTGGAAAGGAGAGGTGTCCTTAGCCACAGGATACACCCTGTGTCCCATGAAAGAAGAAGGATGGCAATCAGCAGGGTCTTTGAAAACCTCCGCAGTGGCAATTCTCAGAAGAGGATGCAACGGAGGGACCAAGCGCTTCTTGGAGGTCACACAGTCAGGCTTCCCCTCGCACGGTTCTGCTTCTGACTGCAAGGTGACTCTCTTGATAACACCTCTCTGTTCCATTCTTTTCAACAGCCCTGTGAAGCTGGACTGACTGGGGTCAGCTGGCTGCCCTTTGTCATCGGCCGAGGGGGACTTGCACTCAGCCTCTTCTTCGACTGCGGATAAGTGTTCTTCTCTGGAGGTGGAGATGTCCCAAGGAACCGAGGAGGCCTCACCTGTGCGGGAATGATGAAATCGGAAGCAGCTCCTGGACTGCAGGTCACGTATCACTCGGGACATCTCAGCCACCTGTGTCTGGAGATAGAGGAGGGCATCCCGCCCGTGCTGGGAAGCTGGAGACTCTACGGGCAAACCCTCCTTGACCTCTGAGGAGGCCATAGACTCTTGGGGGACCAGGACTGGAGACGGAGGCAGACTCTGGTAATTCTGTGATGGCTCAAGTGTCTCTGTCTCAGAGATCTTAATATCTGAATTACTGTGATCATTTCTCTGGGTCTCCAATGGGTTCTCAACGGAAGAAGGGTGAGAAACCATCCTTTGAGGACTGCTGGCGCAGCGCCCAGAGGAGGAGCTGCTGTCCCCACTGGGAGGAGGAGCGCTGCAGCCAGAGCACATTTCTGGGCGACGACTCTCTGAGGATGGCGCCTTAGACTCAGGCATTCTCTGGGTTATCCACGTGAACAAGAGAACCAAGGAAGAAAGAAAATATGCTTTTAATATGTTAACTTTCAAGTGCAGAGATGCATGTCCAGTAAGCAGAACTCAACTTTTTAAATTATTATAATTAACAATGAAACATACAATCCACTTCAGGTCAGCAAGGGGATCACAGAAGTCAAACCCACAAGTTTCATTACCCCAAAAGCCCAATACTACTGGCATTAACCTGGCACTCTATGAAAATGGAGCAAAAACAAGCCCAGTTCAAGGGGCGCCATCCTAGCCTGTTGCTTATTTCCATGTTAGAATAAGAGGTAACAATACTGCTGATTAAAATAGTTTTTTTTTAAAAATCCCATTGAACATGTGTAAGGCAACAAGCAGAAGTTAATAATGGCAGAGAGAACATGGAAAAGTTCCACTGAAGAGAAAAAAAAATATTTCTAAAAGTCCCCCACTGCAGAGACACTTTTAGGTCCCTTTAAAAATTCTCATTCACTGACCATAAATAACGAAATCTTCCAGGTGGGCAGTTCTCCTCTACACTTTGTAGTTTTCAGGAGCTTTGTAACCTTATTGCATCCTCACAACAACCCTGTGAGGTAGGTTATTATTCTTATGTGATAAAGAAACTAACATTAAAAGGCTACTGATCCAAAATCACAGAATAATAAGGAGCTAAGCAGGAACTAAAACCTAGGTATTTTAATTGTGAGTCCCAGTCCCAATCCCTTATATATCACAGGCCACCCTGAACACACAGCCAGGAGTCCTCTAATCCATCAAGAAAACAGTCCAGTAATAGAAATTCAGGCTAAAACAAAAGCAAGACAAGACTGATACAAACGGCTCAGTTACTTTGGTTCTCAGAGTAAGGGAAGGATTAGTTTAAGGGTCAAACACACAGCCAAAAAAACCACAGTTCAGAGAAAACTCCAAATATTAGGGGGAGAGGCAGTTAGAGGGGTGATGCCTGAATGACCCAGCAGCCTTCCCTACGATCCATTTCTAAAGGAGCTTCTCACAGCCTTTCTTCCAAACAGAAAATATTTTCTGTGGCCACGTGGTTCTGGAAGAAAAGGATCCAGTTCTATAGGGCATCTGAGGAAAGACAGGAAAGGAAAAGGGTGCCCAAAAGCTTGCAGTTTTATTCCATTTCCCTTTCATCAGATACCACCTTCAAGGCTTAGGACGCTCCTATGTCATATAATACTTTCACATCCTCGCTTAAAGTGGAGGAACAAAGCTGGAAGATCTGGACTCGCTGAACTACCTCTCAGAGCTATTCCAGCAGAAATGGGCCGTTTCCTAGAGCACAACAGCACCTAAATATTGACTTGATGACTCCTTTTACAGGACGTCTCTGAACTATGAAAAGTGAAGAAACGCAAGTTAAATGTACTCACCTCACGTTGAGAGGTGCTGGGCTCATCGTCATCACTGCTGACCAGGTCAATGTATTCTAGAACAGGCCTCAACGGTCCTTCCTAGAAAAGAAAGAACAAACTGACAAATCATGCAGAGCTACTCAAGCTAAATTAGCATTTAAGGCAATCCTTTTTGTTGATGTTGGGACTGACTGGTGAGAACTCTTCTGAAGAGGAAAACTTATGGGTGGTACAAAATAATCAGAACAAATGCAGAGGAAAATCCTCAGAATCCATGACTAATAAATGATAAAACCTGAAAGAGCCCAAGCCATGAAGGGTATTGGGACTGTGCTGACTCCTTGGGGAGAGGATTAGTAACACAGGAACGGTGCTGCAAGAACACAGATACTCTAAGCCACTGCTTTTCAGATGAGACGGGGATCTTTGACTAGAAGCTGAGCTGTATCTCAGCCTCCTGCAGTTGTGCATCAAACCTGGCTCTCCTTCATCTTTTCTTTCCATCCACTCTGACTTTACCATAGACAAGTCTTGAACATGAAACTTAAAAGCCTAGATCTTATCCTGTAGGCAAAAGGCAATCAATAAATACTAAGATGGGAATAACATCACACAGAGAAGGATGGCAGCAAGAAAAGCAGGAGCAGGATAATTTATCCGTCCACAACATAATAATGCAAAACTAAATAGCAGAGATGGCAAAAATAACAGAAGGGCTTTTTTTGTGGCTCAGGCCGTAAAGCATCTGCCCACAATGCAGGAGATCCAGGTTCAATCCCTGGGTCGGGAAGAACCCTTGGAGAAGGAAATGGCAACCCACTCCAGTATTCTTGTCTAGAGAACTACATGGACAGAGGAGCCTGGCAGGCTACAGTTCACGGGCTCACAAAGAGCTGGACATGACTAAGCGATTACACCTTCACTTTCATGGTGTATATACAAAAGGATACAAAGGTGAGATGGAAACAAACACCAAAAAATAATCAACTATAAAAAACAGAAGTCAAGCAATAACAAGAAGTCAGAGCTATCTCTAAGATTTCAAGCTTGAACGACTAAACAACAGTCACATAAAAAGTATACATTTGGAATATGGAGATGGAAAGCTGGCATTCTTCTGGCCATAATGGGCTGATGTGCAACTGGCAGACAGAGGCAACTGGCAGACAGTTGGAAAGGCAAGCCTGTAATCTGGCTACAGGAACATTACTGAAAATGCAGACTGGAAAGCTGCTCCCCTAGAAAATTATTAACTCTAGAACTAAACTGGAACTATGATATTACCAAGGAGAGCAAAGAGGACAAAGAAGAAATTCGAGGAGGTTCTTGAGGAAATGATGGAATTTTAAGATTTAAGAAGAGCTAAGTAAGTAATCAGAGATCTAGGAATAATCAGGAATGCACAAATCCAAAGAACCTAAAGATAGAGAAAACCTCAATGAAAAGGTATCAGTGCAAATGTGGCCAAAAATATTGAGCACCAAAAAAAAAAAAAAAAAGCCACAGAATTTAGCAATAAGGAGATTTTAAAATGTCTTTGAGAGAGGAACTTTCAAGAAAGTAGTGAGCATGCAAGTCAGACTACAACATTTAGCAGAAAATGAGGAGCCAAAGGCCAAGAGTGATTATTCTTTCAAAAAGTCTATGTTGAAGAAAGAGAAAGGAGCACAGGGGAGATTAGACCTGGGGAAAGATTTCTCAGGTTGGGAAAGACGGCTGTTGGGAAGCCAAAGTGATATGTTCAGTGGAAAAACTAACAGAAAAAGACCTGGGGTCAGGAGACAGAGGATAACATCTAGGTAAAGATCCTCTCTCTGAGACATGGCATCCAGTCCTACAGACAGCTTGCTTCTCTCCCAGGCTTCCATTCCTCCCCAAGAAGGAAAGTGCTTTCCCTGCAGGGGGTGAAAGTGAAAAGTCGCTCCGCTGAGTCCAATCTTTGCAACCCCAAGCACTATACAGTTTATGGAATTCTCCAGGCCAGAACACAGGAGTGGGTAGTCTTTCCCTTCTCCAGGGGATCTTCCCAACCAAGAGAATCCAGGTCTCCCGTTTTCCAGTCAGATTCTTTACCAACTGAGCCACAAGGGAAGCCCACAGAGGGGTGATTCAGCCGCTAAGATAAAACCAGACAGCAAAACTGGGCAGGGGGGTCACATGATAAAGTAATCAGGATTTCTGCCTAAACCGTAAAAATGGACATTTAAAAAAAGAGGGCAAGAAGAATATTCTCCTCTGTGGGATCACAGAGGTGAATCACCTACTTTAAGACCCAAACCTGCCACTTGTCATAAGATTGTCAAAGTCATATAGTCAAGCCAAGAAGGTAGTGGAGGAGAAAAACTATAATAGTTTGCTCTCCTCCAGAAATGTACATTAGGAACTTTACTACATGCCCACTGAGACAGCACACCAAGAAAGTCCCTGAGCTACCAGAAACCAGGAACACACAGAGGCTGGGGCAGAGCTTCCACGAAGGGAAAGCAGAAAGAGAAAAAAGGGAGATGACAGGCTAACAGGGCACAAAGCACAATGGGATACGCAGAAAACACCACCATGGGGACAATGGCCACACATGACGAAAAAGTAGCTGCAGAAACAGAAGGAAAGGCCGGCATAAGGAGAGATCAGAGCAGCAGAAATATCCTACTGGGGTCAGCCACAACACTGACACAAGCCCACTCCTGAACTACTCAACGACAACGACTAGGATTCCCAGCAGAATAAACAATCAGGATCAAGGCCCATAAATGAGAAAAAGCAGGGGTCATTTATTCATTCACTCAAAGAGTGTTACGGAGTTATAAGTGACAGACAGGTAGAAGAAGACAGCTGTTAAGACCCCAAAAGGAAGAGGCTGAGCGGAAGAAACAGAAGGTAAATATCCCAAAGGAAAATACTACTTACAAACACTCTACACTCCAGCTAATTTCTACAGTGGATATGGACAAGCTTCCATCATAACGAACCTAAGGAATCAAAACCCTTTAGCACTCCATTTATTTCACTCTAATCGGGAACATCTGTAACTGAGCCTCATACAGGCAATGGTGCTAAACTTTTCACGTGCACTGTTCCATTCAATCCCCCACTACTTGGCTTTTATGCCATGTAACAAAGGAGAAAACTAAGTGAGGCTCCCCTGATTCTGTAATCACAATGCTGTGTGGCCACACCAACTGTGAGCCAGTCCAAAGTATACACACTACTTTTAAATCAATACTTATTTCCTAAGCTTCAAAGATAAGCTACTTTCTCCTTTAATATGAGCAAAAAGACTATCTGCTCTTGTTCCCAACTCTGAATAACTCATAAAACTGACCAAAAGTTATTAATTCTCCCCAAACAGTAATGTTTATAATACCAGTATTAAGAAAAGGTAATTTCTTATTATGTTTACAATGGCTGCTTATATCAAACAGAGAAGGCGATGGCACCCCACTCCAGTACTCTTGCCTGGAAAATCCCATGGACGGAGGAGCCTAGTAGGCTGCAGTCCATGAGGTTTCGAAGAGTCGGACACAACTGAGCGACTTCACTTTCACTTTTCACTTTTGTGCATTGGAGAAGGAAATGGCAATCCACTCCAGTGTTCTTGCCTGAAGAATCCCAGGGACAGGGGAGCCTGGTGGGCTGCCATCTATGGGGTCACACAGAGTCAGACACGACTGAAGCGACTTAGCAGCAGCAGCAGCGGGTTATATCAAAAAGTATAAACGCATGTGGTTCTCCAATCACAAAGTATTTTTTTTCTTAAATTTGTTCCATCTATCAACTCTTTCCCTCCAATACAGTAACGAAGTCAAAGAATCCTATTCCAAGGCCAAACAATTTAAGGGCAGGAGCACAGGCAGAAGCAAAACAGTTGAGGAACATGGTTTAATATTCTAGGGTTTAAAAAATATTTTTAAAGAAATAAAAAGCTTTCATCTTTAATTTGTTTTCTCTTTCTTTAATTTTGTACCTGTATAAGATGATGTTGCTGGTTAGTCGCTAAGTCCTATCCAACTCGTTTGCAACCCCCTGACTGTAGCCCACGAGAATCCTCTGCCCATGGGATTTCCAAGTCAGGAATACTGGAGTGGGTTGCCATTTCCTTCTCCAAAAAAGCTTTCATCTTGTTATTAGAAAACTGATTCTCATATAATGCCAACACCAATTACCTACTAACTGAAAAGTGACATCAATATACTAAAATACAGTCTACAGAAAAGGCAGATATGTCTACTTCAGTCTAAAACAAACAACATGAATTTGAGCACAGATGCAAAAATCTAGTCTGAAACCCTAAGTAACTGATATATTTTCCCACACAAAGTTGCAGACATAATGAACTTCTATAGTCCTGCCTGATTCAAACATTTCGAATGATTCCCAAATGCCTACTTTAATTCAAATTTAGTCCACAATTCAAAATCTATACTATCCATCCCACTGCCCCTCTCCCATTTAAAAGAAAACAAAAACTTATCCTCCAGAACTAAGCATAATTGTTTTCTCATTTTGATGACTTGTTTCTTCTCAAAATATCCTTTTTAAACACATACAAACACAAAATGTTCCCTGGGCAAAAGTAACAAACTGAAAATCATGTCTTTTTTTAATAGCACATGTACTTTTTTTTTGCACCATGTACTTTTTATAAAAGAACTCTCTCCTATAACTATTTACAAAGTCCTCCTCCCTGTCTCATCTCTCACACTGAAACACTGACACTTATGAGTAGGATTTATTTCCAGTTAATCTCTGCAGCTCTAAAGTACTTCATTCAGGACTTGACATATTACTAGCTTCAACATTTATTGAGCTAGTTACAACCCCAAGACACTCAGCCAAAAACCACCCTCACTATTTGTCCAAGACCACTTGAAATAATTTATGAAAATATGCCTGGATTTTCTTCCCTATTTTCACATGTTCAATGATTCCACATTACACCAATCATCTTGGCTGAAGCCTAAACCACACATGCTGTTACCAACATTTTAACAGGCTGCCTCAGCAGTTCTGATACCTTCTTATCTAAAGTATATCTTTTATCTGTGAAAGATCAAGTCATTAGCCCTAAGTTAACACGGTTCTCTGGGAGTAAATTAACTAACATATCTGCAGTTTCAAAGGATGCAGAGAATAAAGATGATGGCTAAAAAAGGGAAAGGAAATATCACTAAATTAGAAAATTAGAGCAAAAAAACTAAATGAAAAGTGTGTATGGTAAGATCTGGGCTTCTCTCATAGCTCAGTTGGTAAAGAATCTGCCTGCAATGCAGGAGACTGGGGTTCGATCCCTGGGTCAGGAAGATCCCCTGGAGAAGGAAATGGCAACCCACTCCAGTAGTCCTGTCTAGAGAATCCCACAGACAGAAGAGCCTGGCAGGCTACAGTCTACAGGGTAGCAAGAGTCCAAGAGTCGGACACAACTTAGCGACTAAACCACCACCTTATGATAACATTCTGTCTCCGGAGTTAAGCACTGTTTACACAGGTGTGCTGGCTCTGAAAAAACCAGAGGGTACAGCTACGAACTGTGCAATTCTCTGTGTATTTCAATAAAATTTAAATGAAAGGGCTCATTTTTGTACCTCCAAATCTATAGCCTTCCTTTCCTTCAGCATGCTAAGTTTAGTTTTGAACTCTGCATTTTCCAAACCACACAGACTACTGTGCTACTAGGCGGATACACACGGATTAAAGATGGGAGAGTTAGACAAAGAATGAACTAATAAATCTAAACCAGAGTAAATCAAGAAGAAACATCCCAGTATGTTTTTGTATCTGAAAAAATCTTAAGCACAGAACTAGTCATTATCTTTATTGAACAAGCAATACCCAGAGCTGTCAAATATAAGATTGGGTTACAGAGTGAAGTAAAAGATTCTGTTTCTAACGTGTTTTTATTGTCACTGAAGTTTTATCACCAAAAAGGCAGAAGGAACGTTTGTAATAGGTTTCTTCTGGTACTGTAATTGCATTAATACATGTAAGTCACTTCTCCATTTGGAACTAGCAAACCTTTGAACTTATATTTGGAAAGAGAGATGAATACAAAATATATCAAGTTGAACACAATTACATTGGTTGTATATTTTCTATTCTGGATACAAAGATAAAACGGATCCTCCACATTTAATGTAATACTTAAAAGAATATTCAACTTCAGAGTAACACAAGCTTATAGTAGGTACTAACAAGCTACAATACAATTATCCATTCGACAGAGTATCTATCTATCTATCTATCTATATATATATATTTAAATCTTATTTTTGTAATCCATCTGTGACTCTCAAAGTAAGCCCTATAGTTAATGAAAAAGTGTGTCNTAATACTTAAAAGAATATTCAACTTCAGAGTAACACAAGCTTATAGTAGGTACTAACAAGCTACAATACAATTATCCATTCGACAGAGTATCTATCTATCTATCTATCTATATATATATATTTAAATCTTATTTTTGTAATCCATCTGTGACTCTCAAAGTAAGCCCTATAGTTAATGAAAAAGTGTGTCCCTCTTTAATTTCCACAAAATGCCAAAGTAAATATTCTCCATTCATAAATTTTGCCATATTCAGGGAGAACTTGAAACATTTATCCTAAAGAGCCAAACAAACTTCAGAGTTCAATTTCTTCTACCACCATCCCCCAAAACTTAAAAAATTTAAAATGAAAAGGACAGCATACCACATAGATGGGCAAAGGCAAAAAAATCTAAGAAATGATCTTGTGAAAGACTCCTAAACAAACCCACTGAAACACAACACAATAACAGATCATCACAATGGTCTAATGTTGGGGTACATAGAGGACACTGTTTAATAACCACTCTTTCAAAACTAAAACTGCCCAAGAACCAAAATACACAAATACACATCCGACAGGGAATTAAAGAAAAACTGCATGCACGCACGCTTAGTCGCTTCAGTCATGTCCCACTCTGCAGCCCTATGGACCGTGGCCTGCCAGGATCTTCTGTCCATGGGATTCTCCAGGCAAGAACAATGGAGTAGGTTGCCATTTCCTTCTCCAAAAGAAAGATTATACGCCTTCAATAACAAAACTTCAACTAACTGCTGAATTCAAAAAGAGTCCTTTACAGTACAACTCTCCAGCTAACAAGGATAGTAAAATACTACTTTAAGCAGAATCTTTATGAAACTTTAACAGTTTGAGGTGGAAATTATCCCCAAATATATCACAGCACCTGCTTCGGTTATTGCAACCAATGTTTTTCTAACTGTGTTCAGAGCTTCCTATACCCCTGCATCAACATGAAGATTCCTGAGCCCTACTTACAAATCTTGATTCCAAAGGTCTGGAGTGAGGAGCAGGATTCTGCACACTTTCACTTGCTAATGCTTGAAAACTGTCAGAAGGGGATAAATACAGAAAGATACAGCATGCTCCTGTGATGCAGGCCCCTCACTGTGAACCTGGCCTGCGGGACTGTGACGTAACAGGGTGACCTCAGAGCTCAGTCAGGTCTTCAGGGCACCTGCCCCCACTCTACAGAGACACACAGGCTCTGATGCTGACCTCCTGCAGCCCGCCTCCTTCCTCATCAGTAGCAGCCCATTCTCCCTAACCTGGGGGCCATCTTTCAGAAGTTACTCTGGTCTCAATTCAAACACAGTCTTAGGAGACCAGAACCCTGTGCACACCAGCGGCTCCGTGTGCAAAGGGGACGGGGAGGCGGGATCCAGGCTCCAACAGGCCCGCAAGCCAGTCTCTGCAATGGCTACAGTCTCTGCGATGGCTAAGGGGGCGGCTGAGACCTCTTCCTGGGCAAACACTCTACTCCTGTGTCTTGCTCCACGGTGTCCACTCTGATACCCACTCCTGTGGCCTGCTCCACGGTGTCCACTCTGATACCCACTCCTGTGCCCTGCTCCACGGTGTCCACTCTGATACCCACTCTTGTGTCCTGCTCCATGGTGTCCACTCTGATATCCACTCCTGTGTCCTGCTCCATGGTGTGCAGACTGATACCCACTCCTGTGTCCTGCTCCACGGTGCCCACTCTGATACCCACTCCTGTGCCCTGCTCCACAATGTCCACTCTGATACCCATTCCTGTGTCCTGCTCCACGGTGTCCACTCTGATACCTACGTCTGTGCCCTGCTCCACACTGTCCNGGTGTCCACTCTGATATCCACTCCTGTGTCCTGCTCCATGGTGTGCAGACTGATACCCACTCCTGTGTCCTGCTCCACGGTGCCCACTCTGATACCCACTCCTGTGCCCTGCTCCACAATGTCCACTCTGATACCCATTCCTGTGTCCTGCTCCACGGTGTCCACTCTGATACCTACGTCTGTGCCCTGCTCCACACTGTCCAGTAGGGATGAGATGTCCACAGGCTGGACGATGAGTGAACAGGCGAGAGAAATCACATCTCGGCTTGTCCCGCACAATCTCTGACTCGGAAAAACCCAAATACCGCTGCTACTTACACTCACAAACTGGATGTCATCTTCGTTTTCCTCCACGGTTGACTCGGACGCCTCAGGCCCAGCTGCAGGGATACATTCTATTATCTATAAAATAAGCCAAAACACGGTTATCCAGACAGCCATGGCTCGCAGGAGGCGATTTTTCCAAAGGGAATGAAAAGGCAGAGCTCTCGAGGAGACCGCCCGTGGCCCCAGCTCCCGCGACCCGCCGGAGAACAGCGCTAGCGCTTGGGACCCCAGGCCCCCGCCGGCCCCTTCTCCCGAGGAAGGAAGCCTGCCTGCGGGGCCGACGGGCCTCGG